>JBBMKB010075733.1:0-13277 GCA_037833945.1 Alaria marginata | reverse complement strand
GGAATGCACCATGTACGCTCTTTCATTTGTATCACTGTTTATGACATGAGCGGAACACGAGCGGTCGCAGAGGCATGGACGAGCGAGCCGGCGACTGTGTTGGCCAACGATGTTAGCCCTACGTTCCCGAGAAAACCCGAGTGATATGGCCATCGACGATCGATTTGCGCGAGTTTGCGATGGCCCGACGGTGTTGGCAACGAATAAGGCGGAATGCCATCCCATGCACACCCAACGAACGGGTCGCTGCGCCACTGCTTCGAGAATCAAACGGCTGTCTGATTATGTTCATGGACACACACGGGCTCACCACCATACACAAGCAGAATCGCTTTCGCTAGGCGTTGCGTGGTCAGACTCAGAAATCTTGGATATTGTGCAGATATTTTGCAAGCGATTGATGATTCGATCGCGCGTGCTACGGGCTACGGGGTGTACATGATACATAGCCATAGTACGACCATGGTGCACATCATGACATGCCATGAGAATATCATGAACATGCCATGAGAATGCCTTGGGCAACCCATGGACATGCCATGGGTGCAGCCATAGTAAGCCATGGTGCACACCACGGCATGCCATGGTATGTCATGGTTCGCGCCATGGTGCATTATTGACACACCCATGGCTGCACCCATGGTCATGCTATGGTCATGCCGTGGTGCGAACCATGACATACCATGGCACGCCATGAGTGCAGCCATGGTAGGACCATGGTCATGCTATGGTCATGCCATGATCATGCCATGATATATCATGAACCCGTCCATGACTTCCCATGGACGCCCGTGGTATGTTCATGGATGTTCATGGTCGGTCCATGGATGCTCATGGTTAATCCATGCCACGTGCCATGGAACGTGTAATGGCCGTCGTACACGCGACGCCATGGCAATAGCCATGATTGTACTTTGAACGAACCATGAACATGCCATGAACATGCCATGGCATCTCGACCATGGCGGGTCCATGGTGCGTCCCATGGCATGTTTACGGTAAAGTGCCATGGCATGTTCATGGCATGACCCATGGTTGTTGCCATGGTCTGACATGTACCATGGTTGTTACACGGTCCATGGAAATGTCCATGGCACGTGCCATGGGCCACCCATGGCCAACCATGAACACCCATGGACCAACCATGAACATCTATGGACCACCCATGACCCACCCGTGGTCTACCATGGATGGTACCATGGCGTACCTTGGTGGGCACCATGGCCGCGCCGTGGTGGGTCATGGTGCGTCATGGTTTGTGTCATGGTTATGCCATGGCAATGTTCATGGCATGACCATGGCACGTGCCATGGCATGCCATGGCCTGTCCAAATAATGTAGAGCACCATACTAATACCTCTATAAGCGTAGCACGTAACTATGAATACTAATATAGTCACCGTCATGCACACCATACGGAACATGATATGACACTTTTAGAACAACAAATGTTTCCGTGCATCTTGGTGTAGGGTGTATACATTGCCTTACCGTCCGAATACCCCCGACGCAGAAAACACGCTGGGAAAGTTGACAGCCGGTTGTGCTAGGAGCCCTCCGATGCCGGTGCCCAAGACAATGCTGACTGCTTTGCCACCTGTGCACGGTCCAGTCAACGCAAACCGAGAGCACGAGGTAAACTCATAGACGCGTTCTACGACAGAGGTGGAGCACTTTATGGCTATTTTGTCTTCTGAAAAACGGTGCTCCTTAACACAAAACCGTCGGAATGTCGCTTTCTCTTGCAATACGAGCGTTTAGTAAACCTAGGCGGCCATGAGATAGTCCATCGTCGGGTTGCACTTTCAATTTTCTCGAACTCGGTTTTTGCGTGGGGGACAAGACCTCCTCATGTCAGGAGAGCGTTAGTAGAAAAAAACGGGTGCACCTCTACGGTAGCATGTAATGTGTCAATTTTAATGTCCAGACCGTGACCCATGCTATATAATAACACCTTTTTGTTTCTGGAGCACCTCCTCACTTGGGGAGCTCTATACCTCACCCAAAAACTGATTTTGAGCAAACTGAAAGTGCAATCCGATTTTCAAACCCGTGGCCCAGGTATACAAACCAACCATTTCAGAAAACAAGAATGAACAGTCCGACGGTTTTTGGTTAAGGAGCCCCGCTATTCAGAAAATATTTCGGCCAAAAAGTGCCACACTAATAGTAGTATTAATAGTCTATCGTAGCACGCGTCCCGTGTATTGGTTGACTACATAATATGTTCATGCTTTTGACGGGGGCTGCGACAGGGGTATAACAAGGTGATGGTAAAACATTATTTCTGGATGATGGGGGAGGCGGCTTCTTAACCCAAAATCGTCAAAATGTCATTCTTGTTTTGGACTAATATTAGGATTTGTTTTTTTGTACGCCTATATACATAGGCCATGAAGGTTTTCATCGGGTTGCTCTTTTCAGTTTTACTCAAAAACAGTTTTTGTTAGGTGAGGTAGGGAAGCAAGCTACTATACATAGAGGTACTCATAGCACTTTTTCGTAGAATGTATTTTCTGAATGACGGGGCTCCCTTTTTCAAAAACCGTCGGAATTTCTGTTGTTGTTAGGGCAACATGTTTCGTTGTGTATACCTACGCCATGGGATCGTTCATCAGGGAGCACTCATGAAGTTTCTCCAGATCAGCTTTTGGGGCGCCGGCACATAAAGCTCCCCAAGTGAGGAGCCTCATAAACAAAATGGCGTTATTCTACTGATTACAGTATGGTACCGTAGCATGCGTTGGCGTTTTTAGCGTCACACAAGGAATGCGATTTCGCCCCCCGGCACCCAAAAGGCAACGGGGGGTAGACCAAAGAGTGGATGGATGTATATATGAGATACGGGGGTGGGGGAATGACTACCATGATGGTTATGGTGTATAATTGGATTTGGGGAAACGAGTACGCACCGAAGAGGTGGAGTTGTATAATTGGGTTTGGGGAAACAAACCTGCGACAAAGAGTCTATGCACCTCTATCGTATGGCATGCTTCAAAAGAGAATGGTGGCGTTCCAACGGCCCGCCAGCCCGGACTGCAGTGCCACTCACTCCTCTCGTAGCACCCGCCGTCGACTTCGAGTTGCTGAAAAGGGGGACCCCTTAAGACTTGTGCTACTACGATGTTAGAGGTATTGGTACTACTATTCATACTTCGTATCATGTTAGTATAGCAATTTTTGGCTGAAACCTTTTCTGAATGACGGGGGCTCCTTACCCCTTACCTTAACCCACGAGTAGTCGGAATTTTTTCACGTTTTCAGCATATACAGTATATATGTTTTATTGTATGCCTAGGACATGAGATTGTTTTTCGGATACATAGCGCTTTCGTTAGTCTCCAAACCGGTTGTTGGGTTAACACATTCTACGGTAGAGGTTCGCCATTTTTTTTCTGAAGCTCCTCACTTCAGGAGCTCTATACCCTTCATCGAAAAAATGATTTTGAGCAAACTGAAAGTGCAATCCGATGAACCAAACCCGTGACCCATCCATACAAAAAAGTATACTGCAAAAATAGAATGACATTCCGACGGGTTTGGGTTTAGGAGCCCCGTCATCCAGAAAATAAAAACGTCAGAAATGCTACCTCTATCGTAGAACGCGTCGGTGGGGGTATAGAGTAATATAATATTCCTCAAGCGAACGAGGAGCCTCAAGAGACATTTTGTGTTATTTTACTGATTACAGGAAGCATGCGTCAGAGGTACGAAGAAATTTTGGGGAAAGTATGCTCCAAACGATTGATGGGGGCTCCTTAACCCTAAATCGCCGGAATGTCGTTCGTATTATTTTTTCATTTGTTTTTGTTCGTATACTCACTGTGTGCTGTAGGCCGTGCGTTCATCGGTTTGGCTTTTTCAGTTTTACTCAAAGTCAGTTTTTGGAGGAGAGGTGTAGAGCTCCCCAACCGTGGAGAACCCCAGAAACAAAAAGGTTAGTGTACCTCTACCGTAGCATACGTGATAAATCGACCTGCCTACCGCACCTAGCCCTCTGCTCTCACCGCTGAGGTAGGCCATTCCTTGCAGAACGTGCTCTGGCCCGCAAGCCTCGCGCAACGATGTTTTCAGCGCGGGCGAGATGCCGTTCGTCAGACCGAGAACTAACCTGTGTCGCCACGGAAGAGAATGAGGTTCAACATGGCGTGTGCGGGCATGCATGCAACGCGAGTATGCATATCACGATGTCAAGCGGTGGGAGCATGAAGGGGATGGAATCATGTGCCACAGTCGAAGCGTTGTCTTCAGCGCGGACGAGACGCTGTTTGTCAGGCCGAGAACTAGCTTACAAACGGCAAGGGAAGTCGATGCGGGTCGGTTTGATTCTGATTGTGCACGAGTATCTCAATCCCAGGTACTGTACAGTGTCGATGGGGTGGCTGCGAGACGAGACGACGCTGTCGGCTCCTTGCGTGCGAGAAACCGGATGCTAAAACCCTGTGAATATCATATGAACCAACATATGTCTGCACAACTAACTAAATACCGTGCGACCCGTTAGGTTGCACGTGGCGGGTAAAGTTGTTGGTGACACAAACCATACTAACCGAGCGAGTTTGTCAAGCACTGTGAATGCGAAAAGGTTGCATGCTGTGCGCGAAGGGTACATCGACCTATACCTCTGCAGAGGCCGCACACATACAACACACGATGAAACTTGCCTTCGACTGCCTTCACGTTTTCCCACTGTACTCTGCCACAACGACAGTTAGAGCTACAAGTACCACGTTTCTCTGCTACACCCCGCCAACGTCGGTTTGAGCCCCTGATTGTAACGGCAACACCGAAGGCGGGCGAGCACTTGAAGTGCCTAAATACTGTGCGAAGCATGTCACAAAGAAAATGAAAGGACCTCCAGATAATGATCGGTGTTCAATCATTCTACGGCTGCCAAACGTATCGCAACCATACTCCGAGTAGTGGGAAGAAGCATGCATCCGATAGAGCTATAGCACATTTCGCGCAAATTCCATTTCTGAACAACGGGGATCCTGAACCCGAAATCGTCTGGATGGCCTTTTCGTGTTTTTAAATTCGATGTTTTTGTATGTCAAAAGGTCATAAGGGTTTTGTCCACATCTCTGGTTGGGCTTTCAGTTTTAAACGGGCGAGAGCTCAAAAGTTCAAATTTTGGGCCCAGCACGTCATGAACGAACGAAGGCAGAAAATGCTGCCTAGAGCTTATGGGATATAGATCACCCAGGTCGTCTAAATCACGAAAATCATGATTTTTGTTCCAGACTCGGCGCGAACCCCGATGCAATAGCGAAATAGAACATGGGCGAGAGCCCAAATGTCAACGTGTTGCGGACAGCACATCGCCAAGGCATACATAGAGTCCAGGTAAGCTAGATAAGCTAGATCCTATGATCTGTGTTCATCAGGAGAAACAAAAGTCTACAACGTTTACTGTAGGTGACGATCTGTGGTTGAGGCCCCGAAGGCACCTCGGCGCGATTGCGAAACCGAGGGTGGTCGAGAGCCCAAAGGTCCACATATGGCGTAAAGCATATGACGAATGGAGGCAGTTAAACTTATCAATACCATTAGGGATCTACATCATTGTAGATCACGACTTGTGTTTCAGGCCACCCGCGCACACCTCGATGGAGATTCGAAACATATTGTGCACAATACACCACCAGTACAAGTCGAGAGTCTAGCAAGTCTAGATCATGATCTGTGTTTTGTCAAGACAGCTGACGGAGCCAGATAATCTGGATCTAGATCGTGATCTGTGGTTGAGACGCTGAAGGCACCCCTTCTCCCGTCCGGAACTGTGCTATTAATAGTAAAATTGGCATACCACCGGGAGATGCATGCTTGAGGAGCTCAGCCGGCCAGGAACTAATATTGGGCCAGAAAGTGGCACCCCTACGTTGGGCTTAGTTTAACAATCTACTGTATAGATCGTCGAGGTCATCTAGATTATCCAAATCATCTAGATCATGATCTGGCCGATGTGTGTTAGAATCCAAACGCCCTCACCACCTTTCACGTCGGATACCCTGTACGTACCTTCATGTTGTGGCGAACCGACATGTGAGCCAGAGTCCAAATGCCTAAATCTGGTGCGCAGCCTATCATTGCAGCCAATTGTTTTAAACGTGCCGTCAAGACAAATGAAGGATCTACAGTAGTAAATTAAATCTACATCGTGATTTACCTGTGTTCGAAACCTTGAACGCACCTGGATACAAAATGGTGAAACCGAAGGCGGGCGAGAGCCCAGAAGCCAGGGTGCGCACCATGGTCGACAGCAGCCCGCCAATAACAACGTGGACAACATATACCCGAAACAAAAATGTAGGATCCATTTCATAGACCATCTAGATCATGATCTGTGTATAACCCTAACCATATTGCGACTGCAAAACAGATCCCACACAATTTCAAAATATAGTTTGCCTCCAGAATCGAGTGTGTAGATCCAAACGGAGTCCGAAACCCCCCCCCTGTACATACTACTGTAGTTCCAAGAAATTTGTCCATAACATGATTTTCCAGTCGTAAATGCGTTAATACCAAGTACGTACCTTGATGCTATGGCAAAGCCGAACGTGGGCGACAGCCCAAAGGCCAGGGAACACAGCATGATCGACAGCAGCGAAAAAATGATCATCGGCTTCCTCCCAACAGAGTCCGTCAGGTGCCCCAAGGGGTACGCGCTCACAAACCGGCCGAACGTGAAAGCGCTCGCTATAAATCCCGCATAGTATCCTGTTTTTATAGAAAAGAGAAATGGACACGAGCGCGGGAGGGTGCATTATGGTTAAGTGTATACTAAAAAAGTGTATACTAACTATGTAGAGACTGATCGTTTTTTTTCATCGAGGGTAGCTACCACACCACAAAGTACCTCCTTCTGCCTCGCGCGGGTCTCACGTGCTGGTTTTCTGACCAAGCGTGGTACGGTCCTCCGCCCCCTCCTCCTTCTCATTTTTTTGTTTCTCAATTTTCTACCGACCACGGTGGCTCTCTGATTCCTATAATAGTCAGATTCGTGCCTTGCTATCTGTCGGTAGGGTGCAGCCGTCCCATCCAACCCCAACAGTCCGCATGGACCTGCCGGCGTGTGTACCGACCCACGCTGCGGCCAGCCTCTCCACTCCACAGTCACGATCACTAGGGCTGAGCTAACACATACTGTTTTAACAATTTTTAGTCTTCGGCAACTCTAAAATCAAGTAAGTTCCAGGTTTTCAGGGCAAACTCAAGGCAAAATCACCAATTTTGTTTAACGAAACCACAAATATTTCGAGAAATATGATGGCGTCGAAATTATAATAAATATACCTCACCTGCGCATAGACGAAAGGGTTCGTTTGAAAACCTCTAATTCTACTTCTGTTGGGTGGAAACCGTGTCAGATTGAAAGAATAATGACGTTCCGGTTCAGTTTTTTGCCCGTTTCTCCTTCATTTTTGATTTTCAAATAAATCGGACCATCAGATTACCTTCAGAATACCGACAGCTGTAATAACCCGACGTCTAAATAGTCCTATCAAAAGTCCACCCTTTATAACATTGATATATACATTTTTATGATTATTTAGAAGTATACGGGCGTGTGTGTGTGTTCTTCACATTAAACTGATATTTCCACCCATCTGATGCACTTCTCGCACAACCAGTGTCCGTGCCGATGCCCCCCTCCAAGAGAGACGAGTCCGTGGTAACAAACTACAAAAAAACAGAGATAAACATTGCAAATACAGGTGATTTAGCCATAATCATGCAACGCCGACCACAACGAGTGCGGGGTCGGAACGTATACGCAGGCCTGGACACCATGTTACATGCAAGGAAGAAATACATTTTTTAAGAAAGAAAGAAACAAGATAAAACAACAAGACCAAATAAATGGAAACAAAAACGGAAACGGAAAAAGGTGAGAATTACAAGGAAAAAAGGGGAAAAGGAACGCAGGGGGAGGGGGGAGATATACCGAGGGAGACCAAACATTGAGTCAACAAGACGGCAGACACCGAAGTATCGGCCGGCACTTCCCCCCAAGGGGGGTAGATCAGACAATCCAAAAGCAACAAAAACAAGACTACCGACAACAATTTCTTCAACCAAGGCCAAGCGAATCAATTTCGAGGCAATCGCAGCATTTTGTGCTTACGTAGACAGGTTCTACCAACGATACAAGTCGGCCTAGTGCCTTGCTACCCTGTCTGCCGTCTCCTTTTTGCTTTGTTCAACAGTGGTTTCCGCCCCCGCCCCCCCCTTCGCTTTTGGGCACCACGAATCTGGGCTGCGCGGCGCTCCGAGCTCTTTTTTATTTCCTCTACATGCCACCTGGCCATGTACCGTTCGGCTGCTTCCATGACCCCCCGGTTTCACTTGCCCGCCTTCTTTGCTGCATGGATCCACAGATAGGTTTCAACTCCGAACTGTCGCGAGGGTTCTTCCGTGCCGCATTCGGTGGATCGAAAAAACGATGAGGTCGTTTCTCAAGGTTCTGAGGCAGTCGTTCGGTGGTCCACCTGGCCCCGGGATTTTCCCACCGTCTATCCGGGCAAACCTCATCAGATTGGGTAATCGTTCCTTACTTTTCCGCACCATTGCCCGGCTAAGATGAGCCGCCGCTTCCGGACGGTCTTTTCGAATGCTCTCGCATTTTGTGCTCTTGAGAGCCTTGGCGTACGAGAGGTTTGTGTGGTCGGCCCGACGCTCGAAGCCAAGGACTCGCCTGAGGACTTCGAGGTGTGCCTTTTTGAGCTCGGTGTAGTGGTTGGCGTTGAGTGCCCATGTCACGCACCCGTACAGCAGGGTTTCAGTCACCTCGGCCTTCAGCAAGCGGACCTTGAGGATAAGTGGGGCGGTCGGATTGCCGTATAGCTCTGGGCCAAACCGCTTGAATTATGCCCTCATGAGTTGTGTCCGTTGTTTGATCTCAACCATGATGTCAGCATCTTCGGGGATAATGCCTCCCAGGTATAGAATCTTCTTTGTCTGCTTATACTGCTCTGTCCTGCTGCTTCGATGATGAAGGGTGGAGCCCGGGACGCAAGGTCCCGTGTTTGGAGCAGCTTGGTCTCCGTCTTTTTTTCCGAAACCGTGAGGCCTGCTCCTCCAAAGACGGTCACAATGAGTGTCATCATTTTAGCAAGCCCCTCGGCCGATTTCGGGAAAATGCCTGCGTCGTCGGCGTATAACATACCCCACACGGCCCTCCACACGCGTGGCAATGGTTCCTCGTCTGTGACTGCCCCGTCCTCCTCGAGATGGACTAGGTTCTGCACGATGTCTTCGTCCTCGCTGAATCGAACGAGGACAACGTGTAGCGCAAACGGCGAAAAACGTGTTGAACAGCAACGGGGTGAGCACGTACCGCTGTCTAAGCCGCTGCGTGACGGCGAACCATTCTGAGTGCTCACCGTCGTCTGTACACACACGAGCCTGGATACCGTCGTGGAACTGCCGGATGACTCTAAGCATCTTCGTTGGTACACCGTACCGTGCGAGCACTTCCCACAATAGTTTTCGGTCGACAGAGTCATACGAGTTTTGCAGGTCGATGAAGCACACGTACAAGGGGGATTTTCCTCTTTCGTCCGAGCTCTTGCAGTCTGCGCACGACAAGTACAGCATATTCACTGTTGATCGCCCCGGGCGGAAGCCGAACTGTTCTTCAGGGAGGATCCCCCCTTGCTCACAGTAGTTGGTCAGGTGGGACGGGACTATTTTAAACAGTATCTTGCCGGCATCCATGGGCAACAAGTGAAATCCCTCTGTACTTGTTGCAATCAGAACGATCCTTATTTTTGTGGCGGACCTTGATGGTTGCATGTTTCCATTGCTGGGGGACATCACCCGTTTTCCAAACATGGACACGGATGTTGTGAAAACAATGGGTTTACTCGGGGTGGTCGAGTTTCAGCAATTCGGCAGGGGTATATAGAGTCTGGCCCTGCCGCCTTCCAATTCGGCATACCTCGGATCACCCCCGTCATCTCGTCGATAGCGGGTTCATCTCCAAGGGATAGTGCGAACGGTGGTTTGAGTAATTGGTCGATGTTGGTGGAATCGGGCGTCGACATTGTTTTTGTGTTCAGCAATTTGTGGAACGACCCCGCCCACCGTTCGCGAATGCACACCTTGTCTCGTAACAGTGTACCGTCCTCATCCCCAATGAATGGTTCACTCGTCGCCTTTTCCCCTCCCATTCCGATCGTGTCCTTCAGGTGTTGGTACAAACATCGGTCATCGTTTTCCGGCGAGTAACCTCTCCATTTCGGCAACGGAGTCATCTCACGGTAGAGGTGCAGCAATAAGTCACTGAGCTCCTGACATGAGGAGCTCAATATCTCGCCCGAAACATGACTTCCAAGATTTTCGTTTGCGTAACCCAATCAACATGTCTATCCGCTAGTCCGAAAATAAATGCACTCGTAAAATGATGATACGAACCGGTAGCTCCTCACTTCAGGAGCTCAACCGGTCAGGAACGTTTGACCCCAAAAAGTGCAACCCCTACCGTGGGATGACTCAACATACTTTTCCAAACGACTGCTGTGTACCCCTGTGTCTGTCACGTTCTGCAGGGCTGCACACGTAGTTTTCAACGTCTTCCATGTAATGTGTGTTTTTCGCGGGGATGTGTGCTCCAGAGTTTTCGCGCATCCTCCCTCGTGGTCCACGACGCCTTCTTTAAAGCGGCAGAGGTTTCGGACGTGTTCCACGATAGAGGTAGCACTTTTTGGCGTTTTTATTTTCTGGATGACGGGGCTCCTTAACCCAAAATCGTCGGAATATCATTCCATTTTTGCAGTATCATTTTTTTTGTATAGATGGGTCGCGGGTTTGTTCATCGGATTGCACTCTCAGTTTGCTCAAAATACATTTTTCGGTGATGCATAGAGCTAGCTCTTCAAGTGAGGAGCTTCAGAAAAAAATGGCGAACCTCTATCGTAGGAAGGCTCTTCGGCCGACTCACACCACCCACGCTTGCTTGCGGCGGCGGCGTGGTTTAGCCGGTACCTCTATAGCTTCACAGCGCCGATAATGGCCGCGGTGAAAACGTCAGCTACGTCTGACTTAGTATTATAAACACATATTCTAAAAACACTCTGCTGTAGCTGAGAGATCGCGGATTTCGTCCAAACTCACTTCGCAAGCTGAGTGTGATACATCGATCGCGCGTTTCACGGGGGGTTTATATGCCCCCATGAAGGGTATATATCGGGTAGGTAGGTTGGTTGAGAGTGGATACGACTTTCGCGACTACTTGCTTACGGCACTCGCCGTCGGACACAAACAAAACTGCCGGTCGAACGGTCGGTCTTTCGGGACCTGCCGCACTTGCCGGTTGGGTGCACAACGACCACCAAGGTCGACCGTCGCGTACACGATGTTATGGCCGGAGTCCGAATTCGCACGGAGCGGGGGCTGAGGATGGACCTTAACATCATGTACCCTACAGTAGGTCGGTGGGCTCGGCGACACATTCTACGATAGAGGTTCACCATTTTTGTTTCCGAAGCTCCGCACTTGAGGAGCTCTATACCCTCACCGAAAAACTGATTTTGAGCAAACTGAAAGTGCAATCCGATGAACAAACCCGTGGCCCATCTATACAAAAAAAACATATAGAAAAAATAGATATGGAATTCTGACGATTTTGGGTTAAGGAGCCCCGTCACCCAGAAAATAAAAACGTCAAAAATGCTACCTCTATCGTAGAACGCGTCTGGCGCGTTATAGTATAGTCTATCTTCTTAATATCATTGGGGCGGGCACCGTTGTTGTGGTATGTATGCGATATTCTCCCTTTGCGTGTGCTGAAAAAGGTGTCGGTGAGAGCGAGCTTGCAGTTGGTAGCGAACGATATAATAAGTCGTTCGCCAAAACCGTTTCGCACACCACGCCCGTAAGCTCAAAGTAAGTACTCTACCGTCATCACTACTGCACCCCTCTACTCTCCGCCCAGTCCGCGCTTTGGCATCGCATATTACGAACAAACGCTCCTCCTTCGTTGGAATCTGTTGAACCAAATCCTCCAAATTGTGCCAGAAAATTCGTTTGACCTCGCGGTATCCTTCGTGCATTCAGGTGGTGCGTACGCTACGACAACGTTAACAGCCTCGCAACAACCGGACAATAAGAACCGCATAGCTGTGAGACGCCCGTCAACGAACTGCTTGGAGTAAGTAGACTTACTTGTGTGTGTTTTCGTATCATTTTTTCTGGGCGCCAGATGTTTGAACGCACCAGCCGAGGTCACACAGGGGGAAGGTAAACACAGAATAATTCCCTCCACCTTTCCTCCTGCAGTCCTTGTCTTAATTTTCATCGCGAGAGGGGTGCAGCCGTCCTTTTCCCTCGTCAATATTTTCAGTCGCATTTTGTTTACTCACGAATCAAGTAACGCTTTCCACGCTAATGGCGATTATTTCACTTCCGAGAGATTCGAACTCGCAACATATAGCCTTGAGAAGGTTTACGAGGTTACCAACTGAGCCACTGGGGATGCCAGCTTTTACATCACGTCGATTCCTTGACTGCGAGGCCCACTCTATTTAATCCTTGCCTGGTTTCAGATTCTTCCTGCCCGCAAAAGAAAACACGGTATCCAGCCGCATACAATGTACATTGGTTTCACCTTGCCTTCTGGTCTCCTGCAGCCGCACAAAGTCAGAGCCAAATTGCCGAACCTTCGGAGTCATCCCACGGTACGTAGGGGTGCAGCAATACGTTTCTGAGCTCCTGACATGAGGAGCTCAATATCTCACCCAAAACATGACTTTCAATATTTTCGTTCGCGCAAGCAACCCGATCAACATTTTTATCCGCTATTCCTAAAACGAATACACTCGTAAAATGATCATGCCAACGGGTAGTTTCTCACCCCAGGAGCTCAACCGGCCAGGAACGTTTATTCCCTAAAAAGTGCAACCCCTACCGTGGGATGAGTCTTCGCCAGTTGTTGTTGTTGTTCTCACATTAACTCACTGCAAAATCAAGTCCGTCAAAGGTGCTGGAGCCCTATTAATAGGAGGAGCCGGAAAACAATAAAAATAAATAAAATTCGACTGGAAAGCTGACGCTTTCCACCCTAAAAACACACGCGACGAAGAAGTTGTACACATGAAACTAAATCAACGTGCAAACTGAACTAACATCGCCACGGTATCCACTCAGCTACAGCATAGAGTTCCCCCCGTTTCCAAAACTAACCAACTCGTGGCTAGTTGTTGTTGTTGTTGTTGTTCTCACATTAACTCGCATAAATCGCCAAGTCCGTGGTCACAGGACAGGCTCCAGTC
>JBBMKB010075732.1:0-26551 GCA_037833945.1 Alaria marginata | reverse complement strand
TTGATCGGGTTGCGCGAACGAAAATCTTGGAAGTCATGTTTCGCGTCAGATATTGAGCTCCTCATGTCAGGAGCTCAGAAACTGATTGCTGCACCCCTTTCGTGGGATGACTCACTCCACCCGACAAAATATGTTCGGACAAGTTGAAGCGCAACCCTATGAACAATGCCATGGCGTAGGTGGATAATATAACGGTAGGGTTACCCTAACCCTAACCCTATGAACAATAAACATCGATATCATTATCTTCACCAGCATTCGTGGACGAGTCCTCGACAGCGGGAGCAACTTTCAACGTGTATACGGCCGGCTCCGATGGTATATTTGATGAAGTACTCGCCGGAGTGACGGCGGGCCCGCGGGACTCCTCGCTCTCGGGCCTCCAAACGTACGGCGGCCTAAGGCAACTGGTCCGGTACGTCAAAATCGAGGGCATGCCAGGAAGTGGCGGAGAGTTCACCATTAGCGAGGTATGTCACGTTGGTATAATAGCTGCTGGCGGGCAACTTTTCCCTGTGTATCGGCGTGTGGAACAGTGGTTTATGATATATTGTGAACGTGCTGAGACACCTGCTACGATAGGGGTGCGCACATATTTTTCTTGTGATCCTCACTTTAGGGCTCTCTGAACCTCACCCACCAACTGATTTTGTGTAAACTATAAGTTCAACCCTACGAACAAACCCATGGCCTAAGTATATAAAAAAACGGACCTAAAAACAAGGTGGTTAGGACGATTTTGGGTTAAGGAGCCCTGTCATTCGGAAAAAAAAGCCAAAACGTGCCACCTCTATCCTAGCACCCGCCCTGACTGATTCAGAAGAGGTTAATGTCACACGAACGACAGCCTCCAGCACGAAGCGATGACGGTGATAAAGGTGGCGCACTAATTGCAGCGGTCTGTCACCTTTTGCGCTCCTTTCATATTTCTCGACTGGGCTTCAGTTACCCACCTAGTGCGGTACGCATCTATGAAGTTCACTCGGCTCCTTAGGAACCCTCGAATCGTCAGCAT
Source organism: Alaria marginata (assembly GCA_037833945.1). Classification (NCBI taxonomy): domain Eukaryota; class Phaeophyceae; order Laminariales; family Alariaceae; genus Alaria; species Alaria marginata. Next base: position 25,536 of record JBBMKB010075732.1, on the reverse strand, counting down.
TAGCCGTAAGGGCGGCGTCGTAACTCATCCAGTCGACGGTACCCACGTGAGGTGCTCAGTATATTCGGACGAACGAAACGATGCCGCAATGTCTGCCGGGGCTGTCGTTCGTATTACGATGCGCAGTCACGTTCTTCTCTGTTGTTGCCACTTCTCGTCGTCCTCACATCCCTACCAGGTGGATTTTGATGTAAACGAAGCTGCTCCCCGCTATCCCACGACCGTGGATAGTTCGTTTTGGTACATCCCTGCTAGCTCTTTGGAAAAAGAACCACTTACCATTAGTTTGTATTGCGTCACCGCTTTGTGATACAATGTTAATGGAAGACACTTTTATTCTGTGAGACCAAACATTCAGTCGATATGTATCTGGTCTTAACTGGGCATCATTTCCAGGTGGATATTCGTGTGAATATATGTGCTCCCTAGATTACCCCACTCGACTGTGGACATTTAGTTCGTTTCCCCCGGTCGTCTCTATCTAGTAGGTGACGACGTGTAAGAAGCAGCCAGTGACTTTGGTTTTGTTGGTATGTTATGTACTTCGACACCAGACGGATGGTACGATAGAGGTAGCACATTTTGGCACTAAAACCTGTCGGAACGTTAGTCTTGTTTTGCGAAATGATTGCTTGATATACCTGGGCCACTGTGTGTTGTTTGCTCGAATTGCACGTTCAGGTAGCTCATGGTACGGTTTTGCCTGAGGTATAAAGGAGCAATCCCACGGTCTAGGGGTTGCACTATTTGGGAGTATTTGTTTCTGACGGGTTGAGCTCTTCAGTTGAGGAGCTACCGGTTTGTCTGATGATTTGAAGAGTTAATAAAGTAGTTCTTCAAGGGCTAGCGCATAGAAGAAATGTTGGTCGGGTTGCGCGAACGATTTTATTCGAAGTTATTTTGTTTCGTGAGAGTTTGACCTCCTCATTTTAGGAGATCGGGAATTTCTGCTGCACCCTTATCGTGGGATGACTGAGACCTCCTCAAATGAGGAGCCTCTGAGCGTCCATCTCGCGCACGTTTACCCGAGAATGTGCCGCCACGATACTCCTGTACGTTCTTGGTTTACCAACACTCCTCGTAAATGTTGCATCATTGCCAGGTGGATATTCGCGGGAATGAAGACGATCCAGTCGCCGCGACCACCGTTGACACTAGTGATTCGATGCCTCTCGAGCGGCCGCCTCTAGGAGGCGACGAAGAAAGCCTGAAAGTTCTCCCCCATAGTACATTTGGTGTTGACCACAGTCCTTCCGTCGTTGCCACCAATTGTCGATGATACTGCACCACTTCCTCTGCCAGGTAGATATTCGTGTGAACGAAGATGCTCCCAGCTACCCCACGACAGTAGATGATGATTTAGTCCCGCTCGGACTGCTCCCTCTCGGAGGCAGCGCCCGCACGAGCGGCAGAGCTGAGTATGACAGCCGACCTGCCAGCGAGGGCGGTTGCAGTGCTGGCCACCAGGAGGGGTGCTCTATCTACAACATTAAGGTGAGTGTCTCAGTGTCGACAAGATTAACTTGAAACGAATAAAATGCTCGGCCGGCGGGAGATATTTCATTGGGTGATGATGGTCTTAACACGCGTACTAATGGCTTGCACGTTTTAGACAGTAGTCACGCACTCACCGCGTTAGATATATATACTTCCACGTTCACAGACAAAGACGGCCTACAAATCTTACCCATCGTGTCGTCGGTGAGACGATGAAGCCCGGGACGCTATGGCAGGGGTTACAGTCGAGTCATCCCACAGTAGGGTGCAGCTTAACAATTGTGAGCTCTTGACATGAAGAGCTCAATATCTCCCCCGAAACATGATGTCCAAGAGTTTTGTTTGCGTAACCTGGCCAACATTTGTATCGGATGGTCCTGAAACAACAGGATTTGTAAAAAGAGCATACCAACCTGTTGTTCTTCACTTCAGGAGCTCAACCGGTCAGGAATGCATGGTCCCGAAACGTGCAACCCCTACCGTAGTACTGTTCCCTCGGTTGTGCCGGTTGATTAGGTCGGGTTGCCCGCTATAGTGCCTGTGAAATCGCTTGACACAGATTGAAATAGGCAGAAGTGGCGGTGTGCGGAGTAGGGCTGGTTGTCGCTATAGTGCCGGTATTTTCGGCTTGGACATAAAGGCACAGTAGATTGACAACTCCTGTACTTCGTTTGTACGAACTACAAAGATACAATATTTCGGACAAGTACACCGCTCGATGCCATTGTATAGAAAAACGATAATTGTCCACAAAATGAAGATTTAAACCGCCCAGCGGCGCGTCTAACGCGTTCTAAAATAGAAGTCACATTTTTTGGCGTTTCAGTTTTTGGATGACGGGGCTCTTTCACCCAAAATCGTCGGAATATTATTGAGTTTTTGCCATATTCTATTTGGCTCAGATGAGCCACCGGTTTGTTCATCGGATTGTATTTTCAGTTGGTCGAAATCAGTTTTTCTGTGGGGCATAGAGCTCCTCAAGTGATGAGCTTCAGAAAAACCATGTTGCACCTCTATCGTAGAATGCGTCGTCTATTGCAATAGGTAGACGACGTCATCATCTAAAAGGCCGCCATCGTTTTATTATGAAACATCGGCTTTGATATTTTCCGCAGATGGTGTCCCATCTTACATTTAGACGTAATGCCGACAGCAAAAAGTTGCCTGCTCACCACATGGCTGGTGCAACCGCCTGTGTAGGTCGTTCAGTCGTTGTGCGTGGGTCCCAAATACGACGTGGGCTGCGATATGGGTACAGTCTAGGTCCCTCTATAGTGCGGGTATGCGCCAAGATATATAAATCGCACTATAGCGGGCACTCGCACTTTACATGTTTGGGAAACATATAGGTTTTAGTATGGGTGGGAACATTCTTGCCAAGCGATTTCACCCGCACTATACCGGGCACCCGCACAATATAACCCGCACCATAGAGAGACCTCGACTGTAACTTTGTTAGTTTGTGAGATTCTTCACTTTAGAAGCGCTAACTTACCAAACTCCAACTCAAAATTATGCTCGGCCCGGTACACAATCTGGTGGGGTGGTGAATCAAACGATGAACACGACAACAAACGCACCGGAGTCCAACTATTTGGCAAATCAACGGTTAGGGGTCACTTTTTAGGAATTATGAGGCATCCCACAGTAGAGGTGCAGCAATAAGTTTTTGAGCTTCTGACATGAAGAGCTCAATATCCTTTCCGAAACATGACTTCCGAGATTGTTGTTCGCCCAACCCGATCAACATGTCAATCCGCTAGTCCTAACCCAAGCGTTCTCCTAAAATGATCATACCATCCGGTAGTTCCTAACTTCAAGAGTTCAACCGGTCAGGAACGTCCGACCCGAAGAAGTGGAACCCCTACCGTGGGTGGACTCTTAGTGTCTACGTCACTCGAGCCACCGGCGGTGGTGACTACAGGGAGTGTGTTATTCCGTTCTGCGATTTGCGCCGGCATGGATTGGTTTCGATAAGATACGCTAACGGAACATAAGCGGGACGTTGTTTGGTGGCCCAAACACGGTAGCGATCAAAGGGGTACGCCCTCCATCCGTGGCCTTGTTCCATATCGTGTTGCTCCACGCTTATAAACACCCTGGCAGTAATACACAAGACCCATTCTACGATAGAGGTTCACCATTTTTTTTCTGGAACTTCTCACTTGAGGAGCTCTATATCCTCACCCAAAAACAGATCATGAGCAAATTGAAAAGTGCAATCCGATGAACAAACCCGTGGCCCATCTATACAAAAAAACATATTGCGAAAGTAGAATGACATTCCGACGATTTTGAGTCAAGGGGCCTCGTCATCCAGAAACAATAATGCCGGAAATGCTACCTCTAAAGTTCAACGCGTCACCTTTGAGCCCCAAACAGTGTTACCCTTGCCGCATCACGGCCTCGACCCGAATCTCTCCTGATTCTCGGTTATCTTGCCGCTCGCTCACACCGCACAGGATGGAGACAACACGGCAGATTCTCGGTGGTCTTGTTCTCCTTTGGTCGACGACTCGCAGTATTGCAGCGCCCAGTTCAGGCTCAACTCTCACCGATACCTCAGACAGGTTCAACTCGGTGAGGAACAGACTGTTCTGGTCTGATCGTGCGACCTAACTGAGAATGCGCGGAGACCCGACACGATGCCTTGTCAGCGTAAGCAGATCCAACAGAAGTGCATGAGTGGTCTTGCTCTCCGTTGATCGACGGGTTGTTTATTGTTTATTGGGACGCCCGGTTCGAGTTTACGTCCCACATATATCTCAGGACTCTTGCGACGGCAAAGGTACACCCAAAGGTGTTCTGAGACACCTCATCTAAGGAGCTCTATACCACAAAACAAGTGAGACAATTAGGATGTGCAATCCGATGAACAAATTAGTATCCTAGGTCAACAAGTATTTCATGTTTCTAAACAAGAGTTACATTCAGACGATTGTTTAAGTGTAGGAGTCCCGTGTATTAAGGATTACAACACCGAAAAAGCGCTACGTCTGTCGCATGTAGCACGCGTCTCACCCGGGCAAAGGTTGATTAGCACAGAAAACGGAGGGTTATTGAAATTGACTTACTATGCAACGAAACCACATGTATTCGACGTCTTGGCAAGAATGAATACTGCGTGATGAGCTAACCCAACCGAACTGTAGTGCTGGTCAACGAGTCGCTAAATGACGATTGCGACCCCCGGTTCAACATCAACTTCCGCGGGTACCTCAAACAGGCACAGCCTGGTGAGCAGCTACAGGTGTTTGTTGTTGTGTGATATCATACATTCGTTTAAATCCAGCTAATGTACGGACGTATGCAATGCCCCAGGGACAAACATGCTAGCTGTCTTTTTATACTCACAGACTGGTACACGACGTCACGACAGTTACATCTCGACGATCTCGTCGTACTACCCTACAATTTAAGCTATTTGGAGTCTCGGCGAGAAAAATACAAATACCAAGTATAAACTAAGCCGAAAGAGCTGAATTATATAGGCGGCGTCGCTGTCCGCTGGTCGACAGGCCTCGCGACGCATTCTACGATGGAGGTGCACCATGTTTTTTCTGGAGCTCCTTACTTAAAGAGCTCTATGCCTCATCCGAAAACCGATTTGGAGCAATCTGAACGCGCGATCCGACGCGCAAAGTCGCGGTCCATCTACGCCAAAAAAGCATATTGCCAAAATAGTATGACATTCCGACGATTTTGGGTTAAGGAGCCCCGTCCCCCAGAAAAACAAAACGCCAAAAAGTGCTACCTCTATCGTAGAACGCGCCCTGCACCTGTGTCCGCGTCGCCCAACTCGAGCTCAACGCACATAAAAATGAAACCTGGGGCAGATTCAACAGACTCCGTTCATATTGCTCATCGGACAGATACAGCGTGGTGGGTAAACGAGCGCAATGATATCAATAACGAGTCGTGCATTGTTGTAACGTGTTGAAATCAAGGTAACATTCGGTTTTGGGCTCCGTGAGCTGTTCGCTTAATCTGTTTATGCACCGACGCCCGCTATTACGGAGGAAACGCATAATTTGTCCAAACGGAATTCTGAGTCACCCCACGGTAGGGGTTGCACTTTTTGGGGTCAAACATTCCTTGACCGGCCGAGGTTCTCAAGTGAGGAACTACCGGTTGGTATGATCATTTAAAGACTACATTTTCTTTGTGACTAGCGCATAGGAATGTTGGTCGGGTTGCGCGAACGACTGCCTTTGAAGTGTCATGTTTCGCGTGAGGTGTTGAACTTATGATGTTAGGAGCTCAGGAACTTCTGCTGCACCTCTACCGTGGAATTACTCTTCTGCCTACCGTGGCTTCACACCCGAGGGACGGAATACCGTTGTTGGTGCTGGGCCATTGTTGTCGGTTCGTACGTAGGCCACTAGATAGACTGATGAACTACGAGGGTTTTACCAAAATATTGTCTGAAAGTCAGTTTTTGGGTGATGTAGTGAGAGGTCTTCAAGGGAGGAGCGTCGGACATTCGTGATTCACGTGGGCCCGCGTCCAGGTTCGGGTATCACATGATTGCATTGCATCTTGTGCTAGCCACAAACATCCCGCCTCACCTCTTTCGGCATGCAGAGACGAAAGAGATCTCACCAAAGTTCTTTGTTTAACGTTGAAGCCGGTGTATCCGGTGTCTGCTTCCTTCATCCTTGCATTTTCGATGACCATACCATTCTTACTGTTTTCAGTGTCTTCCGGCTTTGTGCAGCATGAGTCTAACGTCCATCGCTCATTGTCATTCCCATAACGCAGATACATCGCATAGGAAACCCAGAAACAACAAATGATCGACATCAACTTTCTGACACCAAATGATCCTTCTCGTGCGAAGGCGTGAACCTCACCCTAACCCCAAACCTTGAATGTTCAACCATAACCGCCCGCTTTGCATGTACGTTATCGCCGGCCTTCTGCACAGGTGTCGAGCGCCATAAGGAGATCGTATTGGCTTTTTGCACTATCCTTTAATTCGCTCCGATACTAACCACACCACGCGTTTGGGCGCAAGCACGAATGCCCGCTTTGCATATGGTTAATGAAGATCGCCCTCCTTACTTCTGTTCTATTCAGCGTTTCACAAGGGTGACGAGCGACACAACGAGTTCAGCATCCACGTGCAGACAGAAGGCGGTTCGGTGGTGAGCGGAACAACACCGAAATACAGCTGCGGTCCCTCTATAGTGCTTACCAAGGGGTACCTGTTTGTTTCGCTTTATCGACAACACACAGATATACGGTTGTGGTCGCCCTTTAGTGCGTATTAAGAAGAGACAGATGCTTTCTGTGTAGCGCCCATTAATTCGCTTGTTAACTATGGAACAAACAAGTAGTGTTCTGCCTAGTAGTGCCGGCTTGCCGCAATAGCTCCGGTATTCCTGGCTGCCACATACCGGTGCTATAGATGGACCACTACTGGATGTTGTGTAACTAACTATGTCAGGTTGTAGGGGGACGGGCGGTCCAAACAGTATGTACAAACTGTCTTAGTTCCTGCTCGCACAGTTGACCTTGCAGACACACATACATGAAACTGACGGTTTTGTCGTGTGTCCTCCCAGTTATAGGTATGGTGGCGCATGTTCATCATCGACAGACGACCTCCCCCGTGCTTGATGTCCGTTAACGACGATGTTGTTGCTGTTAATATATTCACCAGCATTTTTTCCAACGTCCCGCGACAGTTCTTAGCCCATGATCCCCATGACAATGCTTCCTTGATTCGAATCACTAGTATCGCCAGTGGTTGCGCGATGGTGGGGGGAGAGAGGAGCGCCGGGTACGGTCTGCAAGGCGATCACAGTCGCAGCCACCCCAAAGGTTTCCCACATCGGACAAGTGACGTTCTAGGTAACCTGGATTACATGTCTGTAGTTTTGGTATGACGTGCCGGATCTGTTAAAATACCGATCCAACCCAGGAAAAATGACTAACGTGCTGCGGATCGTACGGCCCACCTTCGGAAATACAATCTAGACCGTGAATGTACTGTACATATACAGCGGTACAGGATACCAGATGTAAAAATAAGCAAAAATACGGACCCTGGCACGGTTTCATATTTGAGGGAAGGGGTGTTTCATTTCCAAATTCACTATGTCCGGTCCCAGATTCCAATATTTCAATGAATGGCGGACTGATTTGATTATATTACAGTACCACGTTTTCTATATTAGGTTTACAAATCTGGCGGCGACATGGATTTGTTTCTGTCCTGTGAAAAACACCAGGACAATCCAGGTCGAATAGTTACCCTAAAAGACAGATCGTGGGATGGGATTTCATTTGTCGGAGGTGCAAAAATACCAGCATAGATCAGAGACCTCTCTCGTCTGAAAGACGCCTATCGTGAAGTGAGATCTGACCTGTCGGTTGTACCCAACGTTACCTGTACCCCCATTGAGCAGATTGTGGTCCCGTCTGCGATTTCATCTGGGGACACAACGGACTTCCAGACTTGGGACGTTTCAGCCTGGACCAACACCCACCAGCTCATCTTTAAGTTCAACAGCGTATCCGAGTGGATCAGCATCAAAGAGGTGGGCTATGTTAAAAATGATAAGGATACTATAGAGATACAAGTTGTGGAGACAAAGGCTGCAGTAAACGGGGGTAGCATGTTATTTACTGCAGAGGTTGGATATGTATAGCGTGCGCGACTCTGTTTCTTACCCGGTAACGCATTCAGCAAATATTTAGCAGGCGCAGCAAAATAATGAAAACCATGGCGGTTCCTCGTTTGCGGAACTAAAAACATCGTAGTATTACGGGGGGCATATTAATACGGACCCACGATGAGGACAAACACTTCAACATTCCTCTATGTTTACTGCCACGTTTAGTCTTGATTTCTATAGTACGGTACGTACTCCCAAAGATGATCCCTTGTGTGCGTCTCTACCAACCGGGTAATGTGACAGCGAAGCAGAAGAAGTAACATGATTGTACGTGCATGTTGCGCAGCAGCTCTTATACGAATGACGTGCCGTTGATCTCTCACCCTTGCCACGCCTCCCTCCTCGATATCTCGACGTGTGCGGCGTCATTGGCAGATGATTATTCTGGAGCAGGCCCAGGGGTCGCGGTCAACGCCGGTTCTCACCTACGAAAACTACGAGAACACATTCCCCTTTGTGAGTTTCTACCGCGTTCCATGCTACCACAAGATCAGTGACGCATCCTACGGGAGGGTTGCAGCAATTTGATCTTGAGGCTTTTCACGCTTGAGGAGCGCTAATATACGTTACCGTTAAAACGAATTCTAGGCAAACCGACAATACAACTCCGTAGTCACCGGTATTAATAACAGCCTTAATAAAGCAAAAAAATCCATTTCGGCAATTTTGGGTTAAGGAGCCCCGTCATTTAGAACCACAATACCCAAAAAAACGCCACCTTACCAGAAATTCGACACTATGGTAAACGGCCGCTGTGTAAGATGCACACGATATAAACCATGACTGTTACCCTAAACTAGTCAGCAAATTTTTAGCACCAATACTATAAGCGTAATTTTGAAACATTATACAGTTTCTTTAGTTTCGGACATGTTTCGTGCGGAACCTTAATCACGCGAAAACCCGCCGAACAATGCATCATAACAAACGCGCCGTGGTCCATTGACGGCGACAGACTAGAATCAACAGTACTACGGAAATCCATTGTTAGTAGGATTAAATTCAAACCAAAGGAGGGAAAAACAGAACACGTCGCCGTATGTGCTGTAGTTTTTCACTCGATGATGTATGTTACCTGGCTTACACGCCATACAGCGCCCCACACGAAAACAGTCGTCACGTAGGAGAGCTCGGCTGAAAAGTGAAGATGCTTCGCTTTTTTGTTATTAATTTAGTCCTTATAACAATGGATCTCCGTCATAGTTTATTCGTCTGCAGTTGTGGTTGGAGATTCGGTGCGCGGAGGGAGACCCCCTAGCACCGTACATACGTTATTCCGGGATTTTTTTCTCGCGCCCGTATGTCATCCCACCGTATGGGGCCAGCGTAAGTGTCTGATCTCTTAACATGAGGAGATCACTATCGCACCAGACGTTTTCATGACGTGGAAGACACTCGCTAGCGTAACTCGAATAACAGTTCAAAGCGCTAAGTCTTTAAAAAAACATACCAGGTATACCCGTACAAGTAGCATACGAACCGGTAGTTCCGGAGCTCAACCATTCGGCCCAAAAATGGTAGCCCTGACCGTGGGATGACTCCTGCTGGGCTGGATAAATCACGACACCACCACGTTTTCGGGTTCGCTCCACCAACCGAGGACGTGTGCGAAGGTATGGGCAGTGATATTTGGCCAAACTACCTAGGTCTGTCGAGGTTTCCCAGCTGAAGACGGCGCATGCTTCGGTAGAAGTGAATCATTGCTCGTCTGAGACTCGTCACTCGAGAAGCTCTGTACTTCACCGACCAACCGATTTGGAGTACACTGAAACTGCAATCGGTTGAGCAAACACGGAGTCAGAGGTTGTTTACGAAGCAGTCATTTGGCATAGAAATAATATAATTCTGGAGTCATCCCACGGTAGGAGTGCAAGAGGAGTGTTCGAGCTCCTAGCACGAGGAGTTCAATATCTCACCCGAATCATGACATCCAAGACATTCATTTGAACAACCCGACCAACATATATATCGTCTATTAATATCCCCTTATACCAAATATATACTCGTAGTATTTTAATACCAACCGATAGTTCGTCACTCGAGGGGTTCAACCGGTCGCAAACTCTTGGCCAATTACGTGCAACCCTTACCGTCGGAAGATTCCTGACGATTTGCGGTCAAAAGAACCGCACCATAACTCGTAGACCAAAAGGAAAAAAAAAAGCTATCTATAACTTAGAACGCGCCAGAACCGTCCAGTATCATTGACTGCCAGGTTGTTTTTCGGTACATGCTTATGTGGCTCAGTATCATTGGCTGCCAGGTTGTTTTTCGGTACATGCTTAGATGGAAGATGGGAATGGCTCTCCAATGACGGTCCGATGGGCTTCTTATATATTCAATTTTTGGGGTGATATATATGAGGGCTATAAGGGAAGGGACGTCGGAAACAATGAGGTGAACCCCATACCGTACCTTGCGTCCAAGCTAGGCGTATAGGGGTGATGGCCATACGTTCGGGGGCTCTTCGCATGAGGGGTTCTCTCGAGCTCACCCGATTGATGCCGCGTTGATGCTAAAAACGAAAGCTCGTTTTGGTGAACAACCCCATGGCAAGGGTGTATAACGAAGTGATTTGAATTTATACAAACAGTTGTTGTGCTAATGAGACCGCGTGTCGATCAGTGGAGGAGCCCATTGAGTCAAACGAAGCTGACCCCAACGTGCTATGTCTGAAGTGGCACACAGTAGGCGTCCCCGTACGACACGAGCGAACGTACAAACGAATGAACGACGTTCTGCCCCTGTTTATTGGGGCCGTGCGAGTCACCCCGCGCTAGGGGTTGCACATTTTGGGCTAAACGTTCCTGACCGGTTGTGTTCCTGAAATAAGAAACCACCAATATTGGTATGATAATACTGGACGAGTACGTACGTTTGTTTTTGGACCAAGTCATAGACGTGTTTGGCAGGTTGCGCAACCTAATGTCTTCGAAGTAATGTTTCAGGTGAGACATTAAGCTCCTCGGCGAAGGAGCTCCAAAACGGATTGCTGCATCCCTACCGTGGGGTCACCCAGCTTATGATACGGGTTGGAATGTTAGGCTAGGTCAAACCTCTATGACTTTTCTTGGCTGAGGAGTCAACCGCAATGGTTTAATCCGAAGTGAATGCTAGCTATCTAGCCAATGGCACGTCCTAGGTAAGAAGTAGCGCCTTGGGCTGACACGTTCTCGGCGTGACGGGCATCCTCAACCCAAATTCGTCCAAATCTCGGTCAGTATTTGCCAGGTACGTTGTGTACATTTAGGCCATGACGCGTTTTTGATGTTCTGGATGACGGGGCTCCTTAACCCAAAATCGTCAAAATGTCATCCAATTTTTACTGTATGTTTTTTTCATATAGATGGCCCACGGGTTTTTTCATCGGATTGCACTTTCGGTTTGCTCAAATTAGTATTTTGGTGAGACATACAGCTTCTCAAGTGAGGAGCTTCACAAACAAAGTGGTGCACCTCTATCGTAGAATGTGTCCCATGGGAATGATCACTAAGGACTACATCTGTTTTTCTCCAAATCTGTATTTTTTATTGAGGTGTGTTGGGCTCTGTAAGTAATGAGCCCCGGAAACAGGCATGTTGCACCTCTACCGTCCAGTGCGTCTTCGAATTGATTGCGAATCGGCCTTCAAGGACAATACCGTTTCCCAAACGACAAGGGTGGGGCAGAGGGGTCACTTTCAGGCTCTCTTTGTTAGGCGGGTCAGAAGGACTGGCTAGAGTAAGTAGCCTATTTTCCTGTTCGTTTCTATTTCACGAGTCCAAAACCCATGAAACACTTTCTTAAGCTCCGCAAAAAAGTTTAATAATAATCAAGATTTGGTGTTGAGTGAGGCAGAGCGTCCCAATCGTAGCCTTAACCCAACGTCGGTTCTTGCGTGAAGTATAGAGCTATAAACCAAGGGGAGTTTCCATACGTAAGGATTCTACCTGGACCATACCACAGCATATCTGGTTGGCTTTAACGTCAGTGCATGATCTCTTCTGCCTCGTTCCCCCTTGTTCCGCTCTTGTCCCTGCTGCTTGGCTCTACCGTTGCGGCATATGTCGTTTGATCTCGCCTCCATATAAAAACTATCTCACCACGCCGCCTCTTCTTTTTGCGACGTGCGCTAATTGCTAAGACGCCGGCGGTATCGTTTCCAATACCCATCTGCTCTGACACCCCCGTTTCGCCCACTCTCCTGTACCCTCCTTATGTCGTCTTTGTTCTGTGACTCGCTCCTTCCCTTGTCTTTATTGCCCGACTGCGGTTGCTACATCGTCTTTCAATCTCGCCGCTGCAGGACATTTTGCCCGAATCGTACCTCAAGACCAAGTTCAGCTTCGACCTCGAGAGTGTGAGTATTCCCCAGGATACTGGGGTTGTTCGCGGCCAAAAGTTTTCATGTCTCCGTCGGTGTGTCTGCACGTCCGATGAATACACTGCAATAGACACTGCAAACCCATGAATAAAATAATGGTTAGACGTACGTAAGAGTACAGTAGTGCATATTTTTAAGACTGAGTATATACACCCGTAACCTCGTCAACATTGCGTACCAACCAGCTGCGCACATACGGTATACGTCCGGCGTGCAGGGCGATAGTCCTGCAGACACTGTTATTAGCGGAGGTGTCTATGACCTGTGTCCCTTACGAGGGCATACCACACCCTGTGACACTCGCGATCAAAGTATCAGACGCAGGTTGCAAAGATGAGCTTCGATGAAATTTTCAATCTACCATTTAAATAAACTAATACATTAAGACATCTGCTAAATTCGCATAGGTTTGCGGCATAAGCCGGACTCGCTCGTACACCGCCGGCTCCCGATTAAGACATCATATTCTTTAGTACTGCCGCAAGAATGAGCCATGTACTTTACGAAGCCTTCTTGGCTTGGTAAACATAACGAAATCTGAATCTGAATCCAAAATTTTTCCCTATCACCGTGGGTAAAGGTGTGCGGACATTAAGGCGGCGTCTAGGCATCACAGTTTTTGAACCCTTTTAGTTTCAAGTATAAAAAACAATGCAAATGTTTTGGAAACCTGCAATGAAATACGGAGGCGCTGTGTCGTAGATGTTCAGTTCTGACAAAGTGCAAAATAACGTAAAAAGCATTAACTTCCAATTATCCTGTTGTTCTCTGTTTATTTGGAAGTCGAGCTTTTTTAATGGAATTGTTTTAGGTTTTATTCCACAGCTTATTTCGAAAATCACGTCTCTAACCTGACGCGTTACGTAGTATTGGTGTGGCAAAATTAATTTCCGAGTGGTAGGGCTCTTTATCACAAAACCGTCGGAATGGCGTTCTTGTCATTCCATGTGAAAACGTGTTATACCTAGGCCGTGGAATTGGACATCGGGTTGCACTTTCATATCGCGTCCCGGTTGTGGTAAGCGAAACTATACACAAGCCCCCACCCTCCCCCTCAGAACAGCTTTATTTTAGGGATTAAATTGATATTTACTCTTATACCGTAAAACGGGACACAAATACTCTATTTGTTTAAGTTACAGACCTCCTCATGCGAGGAGCCTTTAAAACATAAGTATTTCTATTGTTTCGTGGAATATGCTAGGTGATGTTTGCGCGTTTTGGGTTGTCATAGGAAGGCGGAATATTTCGACTGGCTAAAGAGAGGAGCCACCCTACCTCGCGATACCGAGCATATGCCGTGGATCAGTCGTCTCTCTATGGGGAGCGAAGTATGGGTTATGGTATCTTTGTTTTTCAACTTGTGTCTCTGGGTTCGCGAGGAAATATAAATAATTTGAATGGAATGTGTTTTGTAGTTTCCAAAGGGTTTTGCGTGCGATCACATCTTCCTCTGTTCCTGTGATTCCTTCTTTTGCCCACCTTACCCTATATTTTAACCCGCATTTACAACACGTTTTCCCCGCCTTTAACTGCTGTTTCAGGTAGGAAGCGTAGGTCGGATCGACGTCGGTAACGGCGGCCAAACCGCCCGCATTTGGGCCTTAAAACTGAAGTTCGCGCCGAACAAATCGTTTACGTTCGACATCCAGTACGAAGACGAGGACGACAATGAGATTTCCACGGTGGGCGTAAAATGTCGTCCCGCAAACAAACCCTTCATCAATTTTAACGCTCGGTTATACCAATACATGTTGAATCGATTATACGATAACGCTGTGTGTGTCCGTAGCCAGTACCCTTCCGTATATTGATAGAGTCATCCGACGGTAGGGGTTGCACGTTTTGGGATCAAACGTTCCTGACCGGTTGAGCTCCTGAACTGAGGAACTACGGGTTGGTACGATCATTGTACGAGTGCATTTTCTTGGACTAGCGGATAGAAATGTTGATCGGGTTGCGCCAACCAAAATCTTCGAAGTCATGTTTCGGGTGAGATATTGAGCGCCTCGTGTCAGGAGCTCAGGAACTAATTGCTCCACCCCTACCGTGGGATGCCTCAATAGGATAGAAGTCTTAAACAATGCCACTACTGAGCGTTTCCGGGATTGCAAGATGGCTCGCTTACGCTTTTCCGCCAAGTTGCGGCGCGTGCTACAGTGGCGGTGACAGGGTTAGGTGTCACCGCGACCAGCAGACGTAGCTCGTCAAACGCAGAACTACACAGCATCAGTTGTGTTGTCCGAAACTGTTCGCGTTTTCTATAGCTAGTTCATGATATCGTTCCTGTAGTTCCACCTTTTTTCCCAACATAAAGTCAGTGTTTTGGTGAGGTACGGGGCCTTGCGAGTGAGGACGTTCTGAGACATTGGGTACGTTTTCAACGTAACGTGCGGCTTGGTTGGGTGTTCAACAGTCTATAAAATCATTTTTATCACAGAAAGCACACAACCATTCGATGTCTGCGACATAAGTGTCGTCGTCATCGGACCGTAGCTACGATAGGGGTTGCACGTTTTGGCCAAATCTGTCCCTGGCCGACGAGACTATTGATCTCATCAGCTAGCCAATGTTGTTTGAAGAACGGGTGTGCTTTCTAATGCGTGCCAATAGAATACCCAGGCCGAAGAACGTCTCGTCGCATTGTACGTGTACTCGATCCCAAAGTTAATATTTGGGGAGATATTAGAGCTCCTTAACTCAGGCGCTTAAGAGATGTATGCGTAATCCGGTCAAAAGCCACTTTGAAACACGCAGCAACAAGCTAACCCTACCCCTAAAATAGTTTTCGTCATGGGAGGAGAGTACGCATTCTTCCCTACTTGTGCACACGTTAGCATTCGGAAGGTTCTAATTGAAGACGTCCATCACGAATCCAAACGATGGGTGTGGAAGCATAGGAAAGTCAAACTTGATGCAAATTCCCGTGCGCGAGGTATTCCGCGAATGGGGCAGTGTCAGAAAGCGAAAATATCGGAGAAACTCGAAATTGAAGCCCCCTGGCAGTCATCCCACAGTAGAGGTGCAGCAATAAGTCTCTGAGCCCCTTACGCGAGGAGCTCAATATCCCACCCGAAATACGACTTGCAAGATTTTCGTTCGCGCAACCAGATCAACATTTGTATCCGCTAGGCCTAAAACTAATACACTCGTCAAATGATTATACCAACCGAAAGTTCCTCACTTCAGGAGCTCAACCGGCCAGGAACTTTTGACTCCAAAACGTGCAACCCCTACCGTGGGATGACTCGGGACTACCCTCTTAATAACCACCATGTTTGAGCCACTCGACGGAGTGACTCTGTACCTCGCTGACACCAGAATGTGGGTGGTGAGTCTAGCTCAACGTAGGAAAACATTCCACTTTGGTTTCATATCGCAAAAAGAAACAAAACAAAAGTAAAAAAAACATTAGACCGTAATGGACCAGGACGGCACTTTCGCGGGCGACCCCGAGATATTGCCGAGCATGCCCCCAATAGTGACCGTACTACGGCAGCCTTGGTCTAAGCCATGTCGGCAAGAGAATACGGATGCCACCGTGGGGGTTCCCCGTAGTCGTTGTGAAGCTTCCCTCCTGATAAACTGTACTACTACTGTAGCTTTGCCCATAAAACGGCATTTAAACAAAAATGAAAGCGCATCCCAATATACTTGCACATGACCTAGGTATAAACGAAAAGGTATCTATAAGACTGTAATAGATACATAGCGGTATTCCAGAGGCACCGGGTGGTTCCCTGGGAAACCAACCCCGTCCATTAGATATGCATGTATTGACCAAAAACCGCTACCTCTCTACCTTAGCACGTTTCAAAACGTTGGCAGGTGAACGTAAATACGAGGCACACCACGTGTATGTCTCGTTACCTCGAAACCTGGCCCAGATGTATAGATGTGCTCAGAACTCTCACGTCACAGATGACGGACTTGTCAAGCGAACTGATAGTGATCGTCACCGCTGCAATCTCTGTCGATGGCACCCACTAGGTTGGGTGTCTGAGTCGGCATGGGTTCGGGGTCTTATTATGGCAAGACGAACGCGGTACATCGAGACACGGAGGAATATGTAAAACGGCGGATGCATCCAAATCAAAACCTGATTATTGCCTTATCAACCGATTTTCAAACGCAATGTCCCCCGGGCCGGGGCAAACAAACTTTCTTGTCTCTACGAACTCGCACAAACATAAACGACCATAAAGTACTCCACGTGCCCTCAACAAATTCCTTCGGGCTGCAAAAACCGACAATATGTCGGGGAACAGTGAGGCAAGGCTACGTCGGAGGGGGGGTACCCACTTTTGCACTACACATATTGACACATGCTACGACAGAGGTAGACCCTCTTGTTTCCAAGGAAGAGGTCTTGTCTCCACCCTAAAACCGATAGCGAGAAAATTGAAAGTGCAACCCGATGGACCATCTCATGGCATAGATACACAAAATGTTCGTATTGCAAATATAAAGTTACATTCCGACGATTTGTGTGTTAAGGAGCATCGTTTTTGAGAAAACAAAATTGCAAAAAAAGGCAACCTCTATCGTAGAACGCGTCTATTTAGCGGGGTTGTTCTAAACTGAACGTAAACGTTTGTTTTTAGCTCAACGTAACAAGCCACAATCAAGCTTCACTAATCGTGGAACCTGAAACCGAATGTTATATATCGTAAAGTTTTATTTCAGTGGCGCTCGCGCAGACGGTTCTGAGCCACAATATATGGAAGTCGCGACCGTGACCCCTCTTGGTCAATCACGACGACGCCGTCAGACAACTACAAACACATATAGGTTACGGATGTACGGAATGCGTCCCAAGTCCAGGGGAAGTAGTGGAACGATCACCGGGGGTGCATGGCGATGCTCTTACTGCTGCTGCAGACCTCGGCTTCGGTAGCGTAGGGCCGGTTAAGACTCTTAGTTTTACAGCGGTTCGGGAACAAAATGAATAACGTGTTCGTTTTGCGTGACGCATGGTATTGTCCTTTCGCCGTACCGCGAGAGGCAGACCGTAAAGGGGTGTGCTACGCTCGCGTCGTTGAGCTAGGAGCAAGGCCGTTCGAGTGGGCGGCCACAATATGATACTGAAGAAAGGGTTACCCCCCGTATTTTTTACGGCATTAGCTTAATCTTCCTGCACCGTCGATGACATCACTTGCCTCGTGTTTTTGGTCGACGTCAACCGACACTTCCGACGTCAATAATCTTGACATCCTGTCCTGCGTTCGCGCTTTTCATGCCATTCAGTGTTCTACCAGAGCGCCGGGGATCACCGGCAGTGGCGAGACATCATCCGCTCAAAAGAAGTGATACGCAAATAGCTGGCACTGGTCTAATTTAACACTCCGCCTTGGTTATTCTACGGCATATTCATATAATGTAATACCACGCTATTTCCCTGTGGTGTTCTCCCAAGTTACAACTGCCAAACTTAACGAGGTTACCAACTGTCGGTGACATTTGTTAGTTGTATCTCCTTTCTACCTTCCCTTCTTCATATCACACCCAGCGCTACACGAGTGCCGGAGGTGCCAGGCGGTGGGAAAAATTCGTTCTGCCAGAGCGCGTGATCCTCAAAATAGTGCGAATTGTTGCCGTGGAAGGCCCAGACAAGGAGGACTACCCTACCCTGCGTGTCAGCGACTGCCAAGTGCTGGGCAAGCCATATTCGCCGGGTGCTACGTGGGTGAGTTACGCATGAGGCTTTAGTAACGGAAGCACCCGATGTTTGTTAAGCTCTTTGGTTGAGGAGTTACTGTCTTGCTGTACTGTATTTCACCGAAATCACGGAGTATAGAACCAGTGAACGATTTGTTGCGGAACACGGACATGTGTGCTGAGATAGAGGTGCCACGTTTGGGCTCAAAACATATTTGACCGAGGGGATCCTCGCCAGCGAAACTACATATTTACGTCCGAATAACATCTATGTTTGACAAACTATCAGACGTTTACCAAACTACAATGGTTGTCGATTCGTTTCGACGAAACCAAAGGTGGTACCGACTACCATCGTGGACTAGGACCTTCTTCCAAACTACATCATTGCCGGTATGTTATAATAGTTTCCCTTATGTAGCTCAAGTACACCCTTAATATGTTCGATGTACGCGTGGTCACCCAGTCGATCGTCCACGCGTATCGAGAACGTATCTTTGCTGATGTCCTTCCGATCGACATACACGACAGAATAACTTGCGCCTCCCTATACTTCGACGGGCTGTAATACGGTGATGTCGACTACCTTCGAGGAACATAACCCTATACTTGACTGCCTAGCCGATGATATCGGAGACCAAGAAGATATAACGGAAGGCCATTTGCAACGAGTTTAACTTTTACAACCTCCATAATTGTGATTTCACTCGGTTCATGTTACCAACTCCACTGGCCGTGTTGCCCGCGGTTGAAAACCGAAGCGATGTGTTAAACTACATTGACCACTCGATTTCGTTCGACGGGTTGAATACAGGTGATGTCAACCACCATTCAAGAATGGAATTACGTGCCGGATTTCATCGGAGACGGTAGCGGTGACCAGGAAGAGATCATGGAGGCCATCTGCTACGGGATCGGAGAAGGGTTTGATGGTACCGACTGCGACGGTGTTGTCACAGGGGAAGATAAGGTGATAATGAGTCGGTAAACCCCAAACTTCACGAGAGTCATCCCACGGTAGATGCTGTATTTGAGTAGTCTCACGGTAGGGGTGCAGCAATAAGTCCCTGGCGTTCTGACATCGGGAGCTCAATATCTCATCCGAAACATGACTTCCAGGATTTTCGTTCGCGCGACCCGATCAACATATCTATCCGCTAGGCCTAAAACAAAGGCACCCGTAAAATGATCATACCCACCGGCAGTTCCTCACTTCAGGAATGTCTGACCCAACCGTGGGATGACACATTTTTTTTTGGCCTGTCGTTCTTGACCGTTTGGGCTTCTCAAGCGAGGAGCTATCGGTTTCCATGAGTTTTTTACAAAGATATTTATGAATTACTAGCTCATGGAAAGATTGGTTTGCTTTCACGAACAAGGGTCTTCGAGATCGTGTTTTGGTTATGCCGTTTAGCTCCGCAGACTGGCAGGTCAGAGTTTCCTGGTAAACCCTTACCGTAGGTCGTCTCCAAGGCCACGGACGGGGGACACGTCTAAGGTATCCCATTTCAGCGCTTCAGCGACACCCGCCAGATCGACTATAGTAGTACCTGTGCGCTCGTCTGCTTCGCGATATGCACCGCCATGGAACTGTCACGCCGCTCCGACGAACGACGCTTGAGTGCCGTTTGGAGTTTGTGTGTATTCGACACTCGCGAGAGTTGTAGACACCTGATAGAGGAAATTGGGGCAGCCCTTACATGCTGTGCCTTCCATCATGCGTAAAAAACATATGGTACCCCTGGCCCAGGCTTCGGCGGCGTACCTCGAGCGTTCCATGAATAGCATATTGGTAGACAGAGCTATTAGAGCGACCAGGTATCAAGGTTGATGGGTGTGTAAGTGTGACTTGCAGCAGGAGCCCAGAGAACGTCGTGACGTCTGGTTGGAGGCAGGTCGGTGAAATTGCTACAACATTCCACATTCCCCGCCTTCGGCTTTTCGGCACACGCCAAAACAGGCGATCATATTTGCCGTCTTCCCAGCATGTCTTCCATATTCAGTCTCGGGAAGAATGTCTGGTATAAGGCGACTACAATTTAGTAGCCCCGTGTACGTAAAATCTGGACTACCCTGGTCGGCTTTTCGAGTGCTTAGGTGTATTTGTATAAGCACACCGTAATATGCACGCAGCTGTTACGGATGTGGATAATGAAAGTGCGAGAAACCATCCGACCGTCCCCGCCCCCACACTTATTTTCAAACTAGGTCGCAGAAATAAATTTGTCCTCCCAAGGTAGGGTTTTCGTTTTTGGGGCCAAACGGATCTCACCGGTTCAGTTCCTCAAGTGAGGATCTACAGGTTCGGTTGCTAATGCTCATAGGATGTTAATTTTAGGACTAGTGCATAGAATGGTTCGTCGGGTTACGAGAGCAAAACTCTACTCAGCTGTGATTCGGGTGGGGTATCGAGCTACTGATGATATGAGCTCATAAACATATAATGATACACCTCTACCGTGACATGACTCACATAAGGCACGGACCGACTACGCTTTGGGCGGTCTAGTTTATATGAGGAACGTATCTAGCCTGGAAGGTACACAGAGTGTTTCCAAACTATATATGCATACCGCAATCTACTAACAACATTTTGAGAACCCGGACACGGCGCGGTATACCTCATTTTCTCCCACCATGCCCGTGAATACTGAGCATATATATTGCACTGTTTATATTTATGTATAATAACCTGCGCACCTCCCTCCCACCATGCCATTTTCAAACCAGGCACTAACTGTGAATCTTGTAGGTGGCGACTACTTTCTGGATGGCCCCGTGTACCTGAAGAGCGGGATCAGCCTGTTAGGCGTTTGGAGCGAGGACACCTCCAACACCGAGTTCCACCTGCACGGAAGCGGCACGGGTGCAGACGGGATAATCATCGCCGACGGTGTGGAGGGCGTCGTGGTGAGTATTACTGAACCGAACCTTATCGCTAGGCCTCTGTATATGACGCGTTCTACGATAGAGTTAGCACTTTTTGGTTATTTTGTTTCTAAAAAACGACGCTCCTTCACACAAAATCGTCGGAATGTCACTTTTGTTTGCGATACGAAGGTTTTGTATACCTAGGCCATGATATAGTACATCGGGTTGCACTTTCAATCTTGTCGACGTCTGTGTTTGGGTGGGAACCAGACATTCTCCTGTGACGAGCCTTAGAATATGAAAGGGTGCGCCTGTACCGTAGCATGTGTCATATATGTTTGTACTATGGTACGTGTGATTTGTTATTGATCGGACTAATTTTTTTTTTGTGGATATCCTCTTATGCTACATCCAATAACTATATTTAAGACACACCATAATGTAAACCCAACGACAGCTTCCATTGCTTATGTATACAGCACCAAATGGTATACTATAACTGTTCCCGAGGCTACTACCAGGTGGGACATAGTTCATACAACAGCACTGGTTGAGGACGGGGTCGAGAACGCTGATGCCGTTTGGTGCGTCTTGTCGCAGCAAGCATAACTCTATACCTACCCTTCTCCCTACGGACGCGTTCTGCGCGGCTAAGGGTGCACCTACAAGTGTAATGTCCTTCTTCTTGAAAAAGTCTCTATGTCATCCTAAAGCTGGTTTTTCTAATTCCAGCTTTCTGCACACACGGGAGAGCGGCACCGGTGCGAACGAGACCACGAAGAATCTCGGCAATCTTGCTGGCACCTCGGTGGTGGGACTGATCCACATATGCGTGTCTCAACCAGTCGTCCGGACGCCACCTTAATGGCATGACTGTCAGGTAGAACACACGTGCGGGGTGTGCAGACTTCCTCGATCGATGGGTTTTGGAAGCATGTCCTGCACACCATATCGTAAATGGCCCTGTATCGCGGTGATGACTTGATTGCCATAGGTTTTGCTTTGTTTTGGTACAGGCTGCAGAATCTTCCGAGTTATCCCACGTTAGGGGCTGCACTTGTTTAAACCAAACATTCCTGACCGGTTGAGTTCCTCACGTGAGGAACTACCGGTTGGCATGATAACTTTACAAGTACATTTGGTTTAGGACTAGCCATTGAAAAGTTGGTCAGATTTCGTGAACGAATGTCTTCGAAGTTACGTTTCGGGTGAGATGTTGAGCTCCTCATGTTGGAAGGGTCACAAACGTTAGCTGCACCCATACCGTGGTATGAGTCCGAATTAAATTCGAACGACCATGAAGTTTCAACAAACACCAGCATGCCAACCCTACGTTTATGGGGTTACACCTATTTCCACAACCGAGTTCGGCCAGGAGGAAACGCATCTACCTGTGTTGTGGGGGCGCAGCGTACCAAACCGATCCATGGTGGGTGCACATCGGATCCATTCCACGGCAGGGGTGCAGCAATAAGTTCATGAGCTCCTGTCACGAGGAGATCAATATCATACCCGAAACATGACTTCCAAGATTTTCGTTCGCGAAACCCGATCAACATTTCTATCAGCTAGCCCTAAAACAAATGAACTTGTGTAAAATGATCATACCAACCGGTAGTTCCTCTCTTCAGGAGGTCATCTGGTCAGGAAATTTTGACCCTAAAACTTTCTTGCAACCCCTAAACTACCGTGGGATACATCATCGCCAAATAAAAAAGGTCGACGACAGTGGCCACATACACGACTGAGTCTTAGTCGCAGATGAAACATGGCCCAAACGTGACCTCTCTATACGAACGACTTTATTTCTGCTCGAACAATTTGGGTCCACCGTTCGGACCGAGTTTCCAACCGTTGGTGTTGCGCGTCGTCGGCAGGTGAACAATTTTTTCCTGTACTCCAACCTTGAGACTGCAGGCACTACGGGTACGGTGGGAAACGTCTGCGTCGACGTCAGAAACTCCAAGGTCGGTTCACATTCTTGCTTTGTTCTTGTGTCTGACAATGGATAGTCATCTCATGCTGTGGACACCAACTATTACAGCAGACAGCAGAGGGCAACAGAAAAGCGTCTAAGATAGCTTGTGAACCGATGGGCGCATGCAACGAATGAAAATGCGCACGCTCATCGCCCAGCTAAACAATATATACACTTATTATGTCCTCCAATAAGGAGTACCACGTTTATTACGTAGGCGAGGCGTCCTGGGAGGGAATATAGCCGGGTTGCTGTAACTTTCCGACGTGAAAGTGTTCTTCGGATACCTGTGTCCTCAAGACCCATACTTGCTTAACGGCAGCGAACTTCGCCGCCTCCTCCGTTCGTGAAGGCGTGAGGCGGAAGTGTTCAAGTAGTTGTACTACCGTCATGTCTCGTGGTATTGATGACGCACTTTCACGTTTTCACCACTCTTGTCGTTGGCTCGTCCGCTTCCGATACGTTACTGGTGTGCTAGGGCATCAGCATCGATAAGGTTGCGGGCTACGACTGCCCCATGGCCAATACCCGCTTCGTCGACACTGATAACATCACGTGAGTCCCACTCCACATCATTGGACGTTACACACATACATGCCTGACAACAGTATCTGCACAGCCAACACTACTGTTCTGAGTCGTGAATCTTGAAATACATATTTATATGGGACAGCAGGGTGGCTGGCGGTGATACGAAAACAAACATAACTTATAACATCAGTCCTTAGTGGGGCTGCAGCAGAAGGGTGCTCCGACGGAAATATGGCGGTAGTACTGATTATCCCGATACACTTTGGCTGACGGGGATCTCCGACGAAAGTTCTACACACTACCGCTGGAGTCCCGGTTAGAGATTTTCAATTGAACTCAGGTATGTCTTATGACCGATGAAATACTTAGTGGGTTAAACTATCAATATTCCTGCGCAAGATAACCTATAGGGTGCTAAATTTTAGAGTTCTGGAAGCGAGAAGGCTTCAAAAGGTTTGGTATTCCTGCGCAAGATAACCTATAGGGTGCTAAATTTTAGAGTTCTGGAAGCGAGAAGGCTTCAAAAGGTTTGGTACGCCTCTCCCGCCGCATGCCACGGCCCCTAGCTTGGTTTTGTCACCCTTGTCGCACCATGCTCCTGCCCGAACCCGGACATTAAACCTCTTTTATCGCAAAGAAAATGTTTGCGGCGTTTTCCTTGATAAATGGCGCAGTTCGTCGGCATACGTCGCCAGACTCGTTCTTAATGGCCTAGTTGTTACCGATAATAATAGTTATCGCAAAGTTTCGGAGTTCTTTGTTTTGTTCATGAGATAGGCGAGTTTGTAGCTCTACGCTTGTGCTGCTGTTTCCAAAACGGCGGATTCAGCTAGGTTCATTGTTCACGCGCCACCCAAGCACTAACTAGCCGTGAAGCCACGGAAACTCATAGACCTGGCGGTCGGAGTTTCCGTGGGCTGTACATCCATTCATTTGTGTACAACGCAGATGCACGTAAATCTTCATGGCGTCCCCTTACTCGAACGTTGTTTTCAAGCGCTAGTCAACGATTGGCAGTCCAACAACGCTAGATGCATCTAACAGTCGGGGTGAAGCAGAAGCGTCTGAGCTCCTAACATGACGGGTTCATTATCTCAAGCAAAAGATGACTCGAAAACAGTGGCTCGCGCAACCTGACCAAGGTCTTTGTTCTTAAACAAATATACCTAAATAATTTTTATACGAACTGGTATTTTGTCACTTCAATATGTCAAAACTCTCGAACACGTTGGGGCCAAGAATAGCCACCCCTACCGTGGGATGACTCGCAGATGCAGCAAAATCTCATTGCGTTCCTTTCTGCAACATTATGTCCATGCTCTACTCACCACTGCGTGCTCCTACAACCCAGATTGAACGAAATTTCAGGGGATGGGTTTCTAGCGGGACCCGAGATCATACTGGAGGGAGCGTCGGATTTCGTCCTAACGGAATCGGTGAGCCGTCCGTGCTGGATCACGGCTATGGTATTGAGGTCTAGTTGAGGGTCTCGCGCTTCAGCGACTCAGGCCCACTTGCACGAAAGACCGCTTATTTTGTTATTGGTTTCGCGGTAGGCACCACCATGACTTGTTATGTTTAAGCACCGGCGAAATAGTAGGTGTAGGTGCTGTTTTGAGTCAGCTACCGCGCCAAATCTGCGAGGGACCTGCGTTCAACCAAAACAATCATTGCGCTACCCCTCGTACTATAATTCCCTTGTTCGTTTCTGGTTCAACAGCCACGGGCGTTGTAACAACTCCGTCTGCCCAACCAGTATAGGAGGCATGGGAGACCAAAGCGACGGTAGGATCGTCGCTTTTAAGAGCTTATTTGTTAGCGGTTTTGAGCAACTCGCTCGTTATGATATGTGGCTGCTTTGCTTCCGCGCGATCTTGAGGCATAATACCTGATTGATGTCGTCGGTATATGCTCCTCTATCGCGGATTGAGTAAAACAGCGATTCGTCCGAGGGA
>JBBMKB010075721.1:0-13279 GCA_037833945.1 Alaria marginata | reverse complement strand
CTTCACAGACACTTCGGTGCCACTCTGCAGCTCTTATCACAGAGTCAGAGCCTCGACACGCATCATTATTCTTTCAGAGCTCAGAGACTTCTGTTGCACCTCAACCGTGGGATGACTCCACCCCATTGTTTTTCCATTCCATCTAGAGTGAGCTACAGCAACCCGCGCAAGTGGTTCAACGCGGTAGTGGCAGTGAGGGTACCTCTCTTACGGTAGCATTTGTCCTCGCTTCAAGCGCACCGCGATTGTAAAACTCCCTGAGGCAGAGGTTAACATCCGGAATAGTTTGTTTTTCTTTTCTCCGCGTTTTGTTGTGCATCGGGTATGCCAAACGTTGTTTGGGTGGTACGTTCTACAATCTAACCGTGCGGCAGGCGTTTTTTCTGACGCTGTTGGCGGTAGTATACGGATAATGCAATCACTTTCGCCGGTGTTGCATACCGTAGCCGTATTTTGTTTCGTGGGTGACAATAGTAGCGTTAGAAACATTCAGCACTCCAAACGGAAACGAAACACAAGGAAGGGGGGGTATTGCTACCCTACTGACTTTTGGGAGGATTTGTATCCGTGTAGAAGCATTAGAGGAGACAACCGCCGCGCACTCAGCTGCGTGACTCGTTGCGTATGATAATATGATAGGCTGGGAGACTGCCCAGTTGAATTGGTGTGAAATGTGTCGGGAATCGGGTGCAGTTCCGTCTTGCGAGACGTCAACCGCGTGTGCGTTTTCGTCGCTTGACTTTTTGATGTGGTGTTTGGTGATGACACGCTGTATTGATCCCCATGTGTGCAGGGAACTATTCTACCAATCTTAAGATTTATATGGGCTACGAGCAAGTTTCACAGGAACACATCATCTGCAACGCGTAGGTTGCTGCTGAACAGCCGGTATGATACGTGCCAGTTACATACCTGGCATTTGTTTATCAATGTGAGCGCTGGCGTTCGTTTGTAAAACCGATTGGTCGTTTCATTGCTTTGTTTGTTTGCTTTTTCATTGCAGACACTGCATGGCAGATCGTGGCGCTGCACAGCAAGTTCGACAACCCCAGCACCAACTTCTCGGTGTCGGTAAGGACGCGAAGACGCTATTTTCCGGTGTCTGATTTGCGTGCACTTTTCCATTCAAAGCTGTTGAACCCGTTTTATCGAATGAGATAGTAACCTCGGTCGTAAGAATAGCTCAGGTCACGACGTTCCGATAGCGAACCAGGCGTCGTACTGCCGTACCCGGCACAACGCAGCACGGTCAATACCAAAGCGTATGCACCGCTCTTCCAGTCTATCGAAACGCAAACTCAATGCGTAAATAATCATGCAAATGGGGAGCCTCCAGCTCAGGCGAGATCATTCTGGCTAATATTGCGTGCACGACCATGCCCTCGACGAAATTGACGACAGCATGTAGACTGATTCATCCATCTTCTCCGTCCACTCGTGATTGCTTGTAGGATGATCTGTACGAGTTTCCATCTCTGGAAATCTGCGTCTGGGAGGGGTCTGGTTGCGACGAGAACCTAGATGAGAGCACATGCGCTACATATTCCTCTGCCACCGTGTACGACCCATGCTTCAACGAAGACGAGGATATCCAGTTTCCGAGCCAGGTCTGTGCACATCAAATCTGGAGGAGGCATCCCACGGTAGGGGTTGTACTTTCTGGGGCCAAACGTTTCAGACCGGTTGAGCTCCTCAAGTGAGAAATTACCGGTTGATATGAGAGTCATCCCACGGTAGGGGTGCAGCAAAACGTTCCTGAGCTCCTGACAAGAGGGGCTCAACATCTCGCCCGAAACATGACTTGCAAGATTTTCGTTCGCCCAACCCGATCATATTTCTATCCGCTAGTCCTAAAACAAATACACTCGTAAAATGATCATGCCAACTGATGAATTCTTACTTCAGGAGCTCAACCGGTCAGGAACGATTGACCCCGAAAAATGCAACCCCTACCGTGGGATGCCTCATAATCCTTTTACGAGTGTATTTGTTTCAGGACTAGCGGATAGAAATGTTGATCAGGTTGCGCAAACAAAAATCTTGGAAGTTATGTTTCGGGTGAGATATTGAGCTCCTTATGTCAGGAGCTCAGAAACTTATTGCTGCCCCCCTACCGTGGGATGAGTCTGAGGCGGGTGCGCTTGCGTTATCGACGCATTGCCACAATAATATCCGCCGATGTTCCGGGCTCGCGGCCTCGACCAATGCTTGAAAACAGAGTGTTTTACGATGCGTGCATGAGCCGATGCGCAGGTAACACGCTTGATAAAGGTAAGCGTACGCTTTTAACGACGCCTTCTGCCGCGACGTGCGCACATGGACGTCGCTCGGAATCAGCCAGTGCCTTATCCAAGCACTGGTGGTCGGGTGATCGATGAACGAGCTCTTAAACAAAGGCTGACGTTGGGTGTGGTTTGACAATGCTCTCACCCAGGCGAGAGTTGTATACGGTGTGCCATTCAATGGAAGTTGACACAAAAAATGTGTGTGGGTCGAGCTTATTTCTGTGGTCGGCGGCTAAATTATGAGCGGGTAGAAAGAGGTTTGAACCGTGCCCATCACGCATGTTTTTCCGCGCTCATCCGGCCTGGTGCCTTCCAGGTCCAAACCACATCCAGTCAAACAACCACGCCCCAAAACAATGTACTAGACTCGCCAAACACAATGATGGCACTCAACTGGTTGGCACGGAGTCGTTCATACAGGGATGGACGAGGGGGGGGCACGTTGAAACCCCCTGGATGTTGGGTCAAACCATTTTTAGTACTCACTTGCTGCGCCACATGTCGGGAAAGCCGGAATTCGCCAGGAACAGATGCAGACGACCAACGTTGCTGGACAAACTCGTGTTTAACGTTCGCAAGTCAACCGTGCACATCAGTGAGAGATCACGATCACAATGTATATGTATATATCTATATATTCATGATATTTTCTTTCCAGCTCAACTCGTGAAATGTGTTACTCGGAGGGACCCTCTGGGCATGCCGTGGTCATGGGTGTCTGCCCTTTCTCCCCCCGGTACATCGCTTGGCGCATAAGGTGCAATATTCCCACCGATTCACCAGTTTGTTTATGCTATGAATAGTCAACGTAACTCACGCTTTCCGCTATGAATAATCAAGTTTTACGCAAGAAAAACCCCTTACGAGTACACGTATGTATTCGGGAAGAACTAGATCCACAACATAGACATCAGCAGGCATGAGGCTCACCCGCAACACCACCGGATACGCCGGCGGTATCAACCTGTGCCGCTGCGTAATTCCTCTTGACCACAAACAGCTGTGGGTACGAGCGTAAAGGTCGGCAGCCACAACGGGCACCAGTCTTGTATTTGGCTACAAAGTGTTTCACTGCGCACATGGAACAAGTCTGTGCTGTAAATGTATCCTCACGTCCGAAGCAATCGAGACACCATCATTGGTGTGCCTGAAACACGCAACCTGATTGGACGCTGGTTGTGTGCCTCAAATCTAGCACCGAACTTTCCAAAACGAACATTCTGGGCTGGACGTGAAATTAGGACTGAATATCCCGTCCGCCCTAACATAGCAAAAACGGAAAACGGGGGAGGGGGTGTACTCGTTTCAAGCATAGATGTAGCCGTATTTAGATAGACTCCTGCACATCTTCAATACCGAGGCGGAGTGCGTCGGGAGTTCGCCGACCAGGCAGGCATTCCGTGCACCAAGGGCGAATCGCCGCGAGGTGTTCGGCGAGTGACTCATCTCACGGTAGGGGTTGCACTTTTTGTGGCCAAAGGTTCCTGACCGGCTGAGCTCCTGAAGCGAGGAACTACCGGCTGGTATGATCATTTTGCGATTGTATTTGTTTCAGGACTACTCGTAGCGGACAGAAGGGTTGATCGGGTTACGCGAACGAATGTCATGGAAGTCATCTTTCAGGTGAGATATTGAGCTCCTCATGTGAGGAGCTCAGCAAATTACTGCTGCACCCCTACCATGGGATGGCTCGAGTTGCCTAAAGAGTGAGCTGCATCCTGCTGACCTCACGAACTGCTTGTGTGAGGCGGACGTCGGCACGTTGTGCGTACTGTCTAGCACACGGATGACAGCTTCGAAAGGGGTGGCTACTTACAGAGCCAGCAGCAATAGATGACGGAGGGGGGGAGGGGGGGTATCAACCGTTGTGTTTCGTGTGTTTGTGCCCGCCCCGACGTTTGTCAGTGGTCCAACTGCCTGGCATTCAACCTTGCGGATCTGGACATGGAGGGCTTTGAAGATGGCTGCAGTGTTACAAAGAAGCCATATGCCACGGTCACGGTGAGACGCATTCTACGATAGCAGAGTCATCCCACGGTAGGGGTGCAGCACTAAGTCCCTGACCTCCTGATATGAGGAGCTCAATATCTGACCCGAAACAGGACTTCCAAAATGTTCCTCCGCGCGATCCTATCAAGATGGATATCCGCCTGTCCTAAAAACAATGCCCTCGTAAAATGACCATACCAACCGGCAGTTCCTCACTTTAGCAGCTCAACCGGTCAGGAACGTTTGACCCCAAAAACGTGCAACCCCTAGCGTGGGACGACCCAGAGGTAGTACTTTTGGCGTTTTTATTTTCTGCATAACGGGGCTCCGTAACCAAAAACGGGAAATGTCATTCTATTTTTGCAATATGCTTTTTTTGTATAGATGCGCCACGGGTTTGATCATCGGATCGCATTTCATTTTGCTCAAAATCAGTTTTCCGGTGAAGGTATAGAGATCCTCAAGTGAGGGGCTTCAGAAATAAGATGGTGAGCCTCAATCGTAGAATGTGTCGTGAGTAGAACCGAAAAAGTACGCGCGATCGAAGTAATCCCACACAGCCTGCAAGGATGAGTTTCCTCGACGAAATCCTCGACTTCGCGGTCGAAGCGTATTGAGATTGTTTACAAAGCACCTTCGGCCAGCCGCCCGGGCCCCCACGAGCCTTATTGTTGCGGTAAGGCCGACGGGGCTCGTGAACTGAGGATCAGTGTCCCAGCCCCATTGGAATATCGTTTGGAAAAAGTTATATATTGATACATGCTATGGTAGAGGTGCACCATTTGCATTTGCCTTCTGAGGGTGATTACTTGAGGAGCCCCATTCCTTACCCAAAGTGCTCTTGTTTTGAGTAAACTCAGGGTTCAATCCAATGAACTAACCCATGGCCTACGTATACCAAAGTGTTTGATTGCAGAAGAAGACGACGACATCCCCGACGATTTTGGGTTAAGGAGCCCCGTCGTTTAGAAAATAAAATAGCCAAATTGTGATGTGAATACCTCTATCGTAGTAGCACGCGTGTATTGTTCAATATGCATTCCTCCCCTTCGGGATGGATGGGATTGGCTTGAAACCTCGGGGGGTACCTTAAGTTAAAAAGGGGGGGAAGTCTTGGAAAACTCAAGAAGAACAAATTAGCCTCCGCGCAGCAAGGAATCCGGTACGTAACTCCGACCAGCCCAAACCAGTTGATAGTTTAGTCGTTTAGTCTTTACATTGAGGACGTGGGGAGTAAGCAAACATCGCGTCTCCAAGAAATTCGTAGGGGTTTTTAGGGTATAGTCCTGCTCGGGCGTGGAGCCTTCGAACATCTAGGTGGGTGGCGCACATGCGCCGTACAAAACATGCGTTCCACTTGCCGTATGAATTATACAGCAGGCGTCGAAGTCTGATGCAAGTGCGTGTAAATGACGTCTTTCGACTCGTTCTACGATACACCTCCCACAGAACCAGCGATTTATTTGACGAACGTTTCATGGTTGCCCGACACGGGGAAGGATTGCTATGAAAAATAAGTCTTCATTCATATTCTTTTGTTTTGGAAAGGACTATCAAACGATGACGTCTCAGTGGCAAGGGGCACCGTATTTCAGGAGATAAGGTGTCGAGGTGGTTCCAAAACCGGCGATTTCGTTAAAGACGTTTGGGGGGGGGTCTATCGTTCAACGAGATTGGTTTTTAAACGCATTAATGCCTGTGAAGTTTCCCCCCTGCCTCGACCAAGCTTGACACGTTTGTTTGACGAACCCGTTGGTGGATGGGAGTTTGGATATGTATCTGGAGCATGGGGTATTTATTGCCTGTACGAGGATTAGTTGGTTTGACATGGCGGCTACAGTAGTTGTATCCTTCCAATATTATGATGCCTACGTTACGCACACAGGCGAGAAACTCACTTCCTAAAGCGGTTGAACCCGACCATGGATAACAAAACATTGCTACGGCAGGGGGGTCACGCTTGGGGCCTTTGTTTGGAGTGGCTCGGGGCTACTAGCGCGACTGGGGGTTTCTTTGCGTGGTCTTAAGCTTTAGGGCAGTTTTTTTTCTTCGAAGTGAATTGGCAATGGAATGGTAAGCTACGAGCTGCGCCAAACATATCGCCTGAAGTATTTTTTGTCAGTGAGGTACGGAGTCGCTCAGTCGAGTGGATCATACCGAGGCACTGAAAAAGGGAGTATCCCATTTACCGTAGCCCTATTACGAGGGACCATAGTTAATACAACCAAATATTGTCTGTAAAAAAAGGTAAATATATAGGTTTTTGTGTGTACCGTAGGTCCTATTTACTATATAGTCCCCCGTAGTAGTCAACAATGATGACCGTCGCAAGTGATTCACCCTGTTGAAGGACACATGCTGGGATGATAGAGGTGCAGGTTTCTTTCTGGAGATCCTGACTTTAGGGCGCCCTGAACCTCACCCACCAACTGATTTCTGCGTAAACTGAAAGTGCAACCCGATGAACAAATCCATGTGGCCTAGGTATACAAAAACAACTAGGACAGAAAAACAAGGAGTTTCCGACGACTGTTTTGGGTTAAGGAGCCTCGTCCTTCAGAAACAAAAAGCCAAAAAGTTATGCCTCTATCAATCGTAGAACCCGTCGAAGCAAGGACAGGTTTTTGCTTTACTTACTTGGAAACATTGTATTTACCGGTGACTCGTTGTGGGCGTGTAGCTGGTACCTGATACCAGGTACCTGTTAGTAGCTCTGCGCCTGTGGTTCCACGGCGGGTTCATCTCCTACGGAAAACATCAACCTATTATCCCAACGTGAACATGTGTTGGCCTTATTCTGTACGCCACTCGGCAAGATCGTCGACAGACAGTTTCCCTCGATACCCCCTCAACCTCGACGTGCAACGCCAACGCTTGATTCGGTCTCTCTTCTCCCAACACAGATGGCCTGGTACGCAAGTTACGACCCTTTCAACGAGGCGAGCTACCGGTAAGTGCACAAGGGTGCACGCGAGGGAACAACAAAATATACCAGGAGTAACGCAGGTGGATTGCTTTTTATGGAATATTGAGCAATGTACTGTATTCCGCGCTGCTGGTGTCTCATGAGAAAAACCGAGGCTCCAGTTCTGTGGAAGTATCCACAACGTGAAACACGTATTTAGTTCATAAGTGGCATGCACGAAACTACGCCGGTCTTTGCGCGCACCGGTCTCCAAAACTGCCCAAATTTGTGTCCCATCGAATTTGGGAGCATTTCATGTAGCTGATGGCTCAACCTTTACGGAGTTCTCCGCCTATTCGTTATGCTTTGTTTGCTAGAGGCCACCAGTCTAGTTGGACGTTTACTCTACGCACAGTTCGGTGGTGTACGCAGGCTTCCAGAACCCTGCCGCCATGTGCGATCGGGTCTGTTCTGTTCGATCTCGATCGTATCCACGGAACGCCTGGAGCATGTCGACCTGTCTGGTCGGTGTTCTCCTTCTGGTTTCTCTCGGCCGTAATCGCGGATGGCATGAAGCGGGCCGACCCGTTTCTGGTCGGTCGTTTTTTGTTCACGAAGCCCGTTAGACTTAATAATGTATCATCTAAAATGGGAACCGTGCTCGTGGTATCGTCTCCTCCACGTACGTACATGGAAATAGGTAATGTCTCTTGAAGTAGAACGAACTTATTGTATTTCACCGCTCCTCAGTTTTTCAGTTCAGTCGCACGCCCCCTTCGTAGCTTCAAAGCTCTATCCGCCCTGACATTGGGGCCAAGTTCTCGAAAATATATGATTCACTTTGATATATTATTGTTCTGTGTTTAACATGGCAAGAATTTCAAAATTAAACCCCACGGAAAGCGACACATATCTCCGGAAAGCGAAACATATCTCTTACTGTGAAACCTCGCGTGCATTAAAGCCACTCCACGGAAATTTATCATTGGGGATGCAATGTTCTCTCGAGGGAATAGGGTCGATGGTATCCGTCACGGTCATTTGCCCATCGGACAATCTGAGTCCGAAACACAACGGGCACACACTAGCTACACAGCGTTTGGATGCTGCGCACGCACTAACACAGTCTATATTCACGTACAGCAAATGACGCCGCAGATCGCCCCACCTTTCGGTAGTTGGATACGTAACCCCTCCCCACTCCCTTCTGTCCATTGTTCGCGTTTTTGGCCTCTGCGTAGCGAGGTCGTTGGGATCTTCCTAGGGAACGAAACTACCCCGGAGTACTTGAAAGTACCCTACAGCCGCGTCGTTCAAACGCCAGATAGTGTTTTCGACGGTCAAACCTATGTAGAAACATACATGGTGAGGGGCTACGCGTTTTGTTTTATGCCGCAACTCTTGGTTTACCTTCATATCCCCTTTAGACGTGCACTCCCGCGTTTCTGGCGAGACAACGCACTTGGAATTCGCGTGAGATACTGTTCGCAGGAATAACAGGGTTGATGTGTACCACTCGCCTTGAAGTCATCCCACGGTACGGGTTGCATGGTTTGGGGTCCAACGTTCCTGACCGGTTGGGCCCCTGAAGCGAGGAACTACCGGCTATTGTCATGTTCATTTTACGATTGCATTTGCTTTGGGACTGGCGGATAGAAATGTTGATAGGGTTGCGCGAACGAAAACCTTGGAAGTTGTGTTTCGGGTGAGACATTGAGCTCCTCATTTGAGGAGCTCAGTAACTTATTGCTGCACCCCTACCGTGGGAGGACTCCTTGGTTGGACGGGATGGACGCTGTAAGGCGACAAACAATGCACGCCGCTACCTGGTTAAGCTCCAGCCGTACCCCGATCCGTTGTCTTCGCGCGGTTGTCTTCACCTCGCTTTTCTGGTACTCAGACCATCGGCAAGACCACTCGAAACTACCTTTCGGGTGAATCCGCCATCAGCTATCCTATCCTGGCCCTTTCAACAGGCGACCACGTCGTACAACTAGAAACGGTAAGCTCTCTTGTGTCGGAAACGTAGGATGTGTCGGATAGCTTTGGGCTCTCGGTCGGGACACGTGCTGCGGTAGGAGAGGCAGCACGCTTTGGGCCTGAATATTATTTGACTGACGGGGCTTCTCAACGGAGAAACTACAGGAGTAGTCTATATGGTTGTCTGTTCACAGTACCATTCGCTGAATAGCTAAGCCATGGGATCATTGTTCGGTTAGTGCTTCCGGATTTGGTTTCATCAGAATAAAGGTTTAGGCTCGTAACGGGCCTAACCAAATGAGAAGCCTTTGGTAAGTTATGGTGCACCCTTCTTGTTACTCGCATATCGGTCGTATATGGTGGTAGCATATGGCACTTTCTGCACCATAGAGGTTTACCATTTTATTTTTGAAGGTCTTCTCTTGAGGAGCTCTATAGCTCGCCGAAAAAAAGATGATTAGCAAACAGAAAGCGCAATCCGATGAACAAGCCCGTAGTCCACCTATACAAAACAAAGCATATTGCAAAAATAGAATGGCATTCCCCGACGAGTTTGGGCTAAGGGGCCCCCGTCACCCAGAAAATAAAAACGCCAAAAAGTGCTACCTCTATCGTAGGACGCGTCATGTGTTGTCGATAGTTGAGCGGCAAGCCTCGGTCGCCCGCCTTTTGCTATGACGGCAGACTAGCTGGCCCAGTCGTTCCGTTGAGGTGCGTTAGAGGCCCGCCGAATAAGGGGACCGCCTCGGTGTATTATATATGCCAGCGGGGTCGCCATCATTGTAGAAAACCGCCTATGGCACATACTTGAGCTGCGGACTCGCCAACACATATACACAACAAGGAATATTATTCGCAAAAACTATTATTAAGCTATGAATCGCACGAGAGGCCGTATTACACCGGGCATGCACATTACGGGACTATATATGTGGATACGTTTGCTTGACGTTGGACGCGTTTTACGATATAGGTAGCATTTTTGGTGTTTTTATTTTCTGAATGACGGGGGCCCCTAAACCCAAAATCGTCGGAATGTCATTCAATTTTTGTAATATGCTTTTTTTGTACAGATGGGCCACGGGTTTGTTCATCGGATTGCAATTTCGACACGTTCTACGATACTGTTATTAACACCACTTTGTTTCTGAAGCTCCTCACTTGAGGAGCTTTGTACCCGCTCCGGAAAACAGATGTTGTGAACACTGAAAGTGCAATCCGATGAACAAATGTGTGGCCCATCTATACAAAACATGTATATGGCCAAAATATAATGAAATTCCGAAGATTTTGGGTTAAGGAGCCCCGTCATCCAGAAAATAAAAACGCCAAAAAGTGCTATAATACCTAGTAATATCGTAGAACGCGTTTTTCAGTTTTGAAAACATCAGTTTTTCGGTGAGGGTGTAGAGCTCCTCAAGTGAGGAGCTTCAGAAACAAAATGGTGAACCTCTATCGTAGAATGGGTCGTTGATGGATATCCCGTGGACGCCCCCTGCAAGGCTGGTGGCTGACCCTTTAGCGACGTACGGCCGACCCACGGGTGACCAATCGGCGACCCATGGACGACCAACGGGTGATACCACTGCCGGCTCATGAGGTACCCATGGGCGGCCCATCGGCTAGCCATCGGCGGCCACGGACGACGCGGGGGCAGGGCAAGGTTGATAGATGGGCGAACATGGGCTACTACGGCGAAGTCGTGGGTGATCCACAAGTTACCCATGAACTAGTACCGTAGATGCATGGGTAAGCTATGGGCGAACCGTTGGCTAATCATGGGCTGATGCCATGAACGCATGTGGGCGGCCAACGAATGACCCTTGGGGTGGTACCATGAGCTCATAGGTGAGCCATAGGTGATCACGACCAACCCACGGGTGACGCAGGGGTGACTAGTGGGTGCCTAGTGGGGCTACCCATGGGCTAGTACTGTAGCCGCATGGGTGATCCATGGGCGACCCACGGGTGCCGTATGGGCAATGCATGCATGTCCACGGACGGCCCGCGGATGACTCATTGGCAATCGACGGTCTACCCGTGGGGCGGTACGGTATACTCAAGCTTGACCCATGATCGACGCGTGGGTGATCCATGAGACACCAGAATGTCGCCGGTGGCTCATACCCCGGTCACCCGCCGATTACCCGAGGGACTGCCCATGAGGTGATGGTAGTAGCCCATGGTTCGCCCATGGTTCCCCTGAGGATCACTCACGAATTCACCGTATTGATCTACGGGTCACCCATGGGTCACTATTACGTCACCCATGGGAACTTAAAAGTCACCCATCCATTTGTAGCACTACGGCAACCCGCGGGTTGCCCATGGGTCACCGATGAGCCGCGCGTGGGTTGCCCATCAATCACCCCTGAGGCGCTGCTAGGTCACTCATGGGTGAATCCCGCGAGTTGGCCCATGAATCGTCAATGTACCATTTCAAGGGTCACCCGGAGGTCATCCGCGAATCGCCCGTGGGCCTTTAATCGATTTGCAGCGATTTGCAGTGTTGACCAATGGGTCGTCGCCCTTGCGTCACCCATGGTTCGCCGATGGGTAGCCCATGGGTCGCCCGCGGGTCACCCGTGGACATACGCATGGCAGGGGGGGTACTACCCCAGGGGTCGCCCATGGCCCTGATTGGTCGCCCGAAGGTCGCATGTACACCCCCTCCATCCGCAGAAAACCGAATGTATAAACCAATAGGTTAATTCAACCCGGCCATCTCCACGAATTTGTACACTGAGTTACTTCACACACTGATCTATACGAGTCAATGGTCAAGTCGGCTCATCTTCCAACCGACCCGACGTGACGAAAACGATCGACGCCGTGCTTTTATGATAGTCATTGCCCGACTCGCCTTGATGAAACAAGGCGACCTTGTTGGGCTTTCCGCAGGCAGGACGTGTTGTTCTACTCTTCTTGACCCGACAGTATCGCACGTGTTGGTAATAGACCTATACTCGTAGCTTATATGCTTCATCCGTGATTGCCCCTTGTCACAATTACGTTTGTTTGCGTAGTCTTATGCATTCTGCTGCGGTAGATGAGGGTCCTTCGAATCTTGCTTGTAACAAGGGGATGGTATATGCATTACCCCGACAAAGAGATGGAGGCAAACGACTACGGTCCGCCCGCCCACTCGCCCACCCATCCATCCACCCACCCGCCACTACTTGACGATTTGAAGTTTCACAATTTCTCGAAGGGATTAAATCCAGCATTATTTAGCAGGACCAGTTCCTTACACCGACAATGGAGCTTGGCCGCTGCGACTGTAGTCGCTACCACCAACCCCGTGACACGCTGAGGGCCGGCAAAACTTTTATGTGCTCGTTGTACCGGTAAGACACTGTAAATGTGACATCAAACTTCACGACCGAAGCCCCATCTCCAACACACCCCGGGCTTTCAATCCATCGCGCTCACAGGATTCCAGCAGCGGCACAGACGACGACAGTAGCTCGTATGCGATTGGTTTCCTACACCTCACCTTCACCCAGGGCGCGTACTCTCTCACGGAGCTGACCGACGTCAATCCGCTGGACATCGGCGGGCTCCTGGGAAACATAGGCGGATTCTGGGGTAGGCCAGGTTTAACAGTCCGTCAACATACCTACAATGCCTCGGGTACTCGCATTTTCTGATGACAGGGGGGAGGCTTCCCGTGCCGTGCTACGTTTGATCACAGATGTTTGTATTTAAGTGAGGGCCTATAATACCCAAATTAATTGGATCCGATGTGCTTATAGTGTCGTAATATTCGCTAGATACCTGGCCCGTGGGAACGTTTACCCGGTTTAAGCTTGCGAATATATGCAACAATTTCGAAGTCGGTTGTGTTAAAGTGTGTGCCTTACAAGTGTTTTATAGCTGCTCACAGCAGTACGGCGTAGTAAAATATTGTTGGCAAACCGTTTCATGCGAATTGGAACATACGATGACGATCTTCCATGCTATTAATAGTTATATTTTTGTTCTGGAAGGAAGTCTAGAAGAAGGATATTCCATGCGGGAATATTAGGCGGGATAATATGAGAATTGCGTGGCATCTAGATTTGCACGTAGACGCTGAAGCTACGAGTCTCGAAGAGAGACACTCGTATGAGTCTAAAAG
>JBBMKB010075710.1:0-13280 GCA_037833945.1 Alaria marginata | reverse complement strand
TGTACCGTCTGCTGTCATTTCGTACTTTTGGCTTGGGAATCTTGACATAAGATTTGTAACTGTCACTTTCGCTTTGCGCATACCGCCACCATCGCTGCCGTACAAAATCCAAAAACAGACCTAAACCAACACATGTATGGGTAAGCACAGCAACAAAACAGAGGACACCACCACGCCCGCGTCGAGGCAGCACCTACACACTGTGTTTCGAATGCAAATTCAGTACTGTAGGGGTTTGGTTCTGATCCACGCTTTTCTATCGGCATGGCTTTGCTGTATTTGGATTTTTTTTTATCTCGCATTTTGGCTCTTGTCTGCATCTTCCCGCCTACTCGTTATGTGTATCATTCGTTTACTTTGTTTTGGCTTTTGTTTAATTGGGCTTGTTTAATTTGCTTTTTCGTCCGGCTGCACAGGATGGCAATCTAGAGAGGCGGGACACACACCACTAGAAGGTGCCGTTGCCTTTGGCAAAACTTATACAGAATTCTAACGTGGAGACGTACGTGGGGAGATAGATAGGTACTTCAACCAACACTGCACTCGATCGTTGTGTTCGCGTACCTTGAAGATTTTTAAGCGCGTTGCGATTCATACACATCTGGAACTTCGTGGACCAGAAATGTCAGCGTGGACGTTTGACGACCCAGAGTATGCTACCAAATTCAAGGTCGAGGGAGATTCAGAAAGGGTTCGTCACTGAAAAGGGCACCTGCTAAGGAAGGGGATTAAGGATAGTGCCGAAGCCGTCACTGCTCGCGTCACGGTACACGCCGAAAAGAGCGGGAATACTCGGCGATTGCATCGCAGTTGGAGTGGATCAGGATGGGGGAGCTGGCACCGGAAGAGTCGTACTTAACGCCTTGCTCAAAGAATGCTGTCACAGGGTATGGACGGGTAGACTGTTTGACATGTACTTGCGATAGTATGGAATGCTTACTGTGACGAACCGGAGATGTTTGATGTTTCAGGCTGCGGTATGTAAGTGCGGGAGAACCTTTGTCAACGATATGGGAGTGGGTGGGTATCCCAAGGAAATCGTGTTTGACAGCGCCAATGTCGGCTTTTGCAGGGGAACCGTTGAAGTCTTGCATGTGAGGACGTTCGAAAGGGGCCCGAACGTTATCAACGCTTTACGGAGGACTCCAAGTCAACCACGATGCGGTTGTCGAGGTAAGCTGCAACACACTCCAGGTTGTTCATGACCTTGTTGATGACTTTTGACAAACCAGGCCGACGCCCTGTAGCGTGAGCAGTCATATAAAGAGTGGAGTACGTGTACAGAACGTGTTCAGTGGGAGGGGTGTCTGTGTTGATGGTTATGTGGCGGAACGAAGACCGCAGCTGGAACAGGGAGACAAGGCGTTGTGATTCCGGCACGGCAGATCAATGACTTTGTCGATGAGGAGGGTTGGAAAATGTCCAAGGTAGCTCATTGCGGTTTGTTTCTGGTAGTTGGCCGTGATACGGGCGTCGCCGTCTTTCTTCAACATCAAAACCGGAATGTTGGGGTAAGTGGTGGTGGAGTGTTGGGATGGAACAGCCGACCAAAATCGCTTGAGTACAGCCTGGGCGATTTTGGTGGTGACTGGACTAATCTGGCACGGCCGGGAACGGACTGTTGCACTCTTCGTTGGAAAAAACTGGACCGGGATCAGGGAGAAGAAGATGGAGTTAATTTCAGAAGTTGACAAGCGGTCGGAGAAATCAAACAAGAACATCGCCTAGGGC
This sequence comes from Alaria marginata, assembly GCA_037833945.1. Classification (NCBI taxonomy): domain Eukaryota; class Phaeophyceae; order Laminariales; family Alariaceae; genus Alaria; species Alaria marginata. The sequence goes on along the minus strand of JBBMKB010075710.1, from coordinate 11,549 downwards.
GGGTCTGAATCTCGGAGACTACCGAGTGCCATCAAGATCGGATGTGATGTCGAGGAGGGACGAGCGCACTCTCCGGTGGAACATAAATCTGGAAACCAATCAAGGCAGCAGGAGCCGAAGTCGGGTTTGAAAGTTGTGAAGACGTCGGGGAAATCGTACAACACGTGCTTAAGGCAGGTTTCACCCTCGGAAACCCCGCAGGTGCCATGGAGATTGGACGCGACGTCGAGTTCATGCAGGGGCAGTTCGCCCGAAAGGTGGAGGAAGGTCGCGACACTGGCGTTCGGTTCGGCGCTTCAGAAGGTCGGGGCAGGGTGTCTTCAGGGTGGTTGTTTTGTGTTCGGAAGTATTTTACCGCGGCTTCATCTCAACGACTAACTTGCAGGTGCTACGCAGCATTACAAGAACATGATATATCATTACGCCACTACACTATACGCAGAGTGGATCGTGTTGAACTGTCGTATGCCAGGTATATGGTACTGGCGATTAGAACTGGCAGCTTGGCCCCAATATATGAATTCATCCAATTAGTGTCGTCAACGTCAATCGACAGCGAATCTACGTCGAAGCCAGGATATGTTACTCTCTGAGAGAAATCACCTACCCAATACGATCGAAGAACAAAGCAATGGACCGGGACTTACGCGATAACGGCTGCTTGGCCCCAATATCTGACGTAATCCAATTAGTGTCGTCAACGTCACTTGACAGCGAATCAACGCCGAAGCAAGGATATGTCACTCTCTGAGAGAAATCACCTACCCAATACAATCCAAGAACAAAGCAATGGACCGACTTACGCGATAACGGCAGATTGGCCCCAATATCTGAATTAATCCAATTATTGTCGTCAAGGTCAGTTGACAGCAAATCAACGCCGAAGCAAGGATATGTTACTCTCTGAGAGAAACCACCTACAAATCAAATACCCCATACTATCCAGGAACAACAAGCCATGGACCAACTTACGCAATTACAGCTGTGCTTCTCACACCAGGCAACGCACAGCTCATCAACGTGTGAACGAGCCATCCCAAATATACCTCCCGAAATGTGAACGAACCACACACTTCGTATATATATGCACCGAAATGTACGGGTCGGTAAGCGAAATGTACGGGTCTTGGCAACAACACCCCCGACGCGAAAATAGAAAACGCTGGCATCATGACAAATGTGCCTTCGACACCAGTCATCGCACAGTGCACGTCCATAGGAAAGAGATTCCTTACAGCTTTCTTCCAACCTGGTGCTAAGATTCAATCATGCATGTCTTTATGTATTGTAGACCGGCATTCATTATTTGTTATCAACACCGTCCTCACGCCCGCCCATGCCGCGTGTCAATCTTACTGGAAAGGAAACGTGCAAAAACAGATCGCAACAGGTCTCGTACAGACGTATCACTTGTTGGTCAAACGAAACGTCCTGTTTTTGAATGTTTCTCCACTATTGACTACACTCGTGAATAATGGGTGCTTCTGAAGTTTGTTTAGCATTGGCTCGTGTCCAAATAGCCAGTGAAAAAACAACGCACTCAGACGGACCAAATACAAGCACCAAATACAACGCGAACCACACCACCGGTACGCTTACGAACGGTAGTGCGGGATGTTGTCTACTCTCCCGTACAACTTGCACCTATAGCAAGCAGCTACAATAAAGTACTGGACGCCATATATATGGTACGTACACCCCAAACCAAAAAATACGAATATTCAATATCGTCAAACATTGCCCAAACGAACGCCAATATCAAATGCAATATAGAAACGAATAGAACCATAACCCTTCGGCTTTGAAGGCGCAGGCCGTTCGGCCGTGTCCCAAGAGGGAACTACTGCTATTGATTGGTAGTCCAAGTACATGGCAGACTGGTGAACCAAACAAAACGCAGACACCACACTACTCCAGACGGCTCGAGCTAACTGTACTTCCCCATGCGGGAGTCAATTTGGCGACTGTTACGTTGTCGACAAGGAATCGGTCAAGATGGCCACACATCTGCGTCTCGCCCACCGATGACTTCGCTGAGCGCTTTTATGGACAACACCATTGATTCCACAATGCAGCGCATTTAATGAAAAACACGATATTCCTTGCGGGAATGAAGCTCAGGTGCAACACCTTCAGCAACCCACCATGTCTGATCCGTCGAAACCTCAGCGGGGTTAGTGCAGCCTGACGCCCTTCTTCAGGACGGCCGGGCTGGTAGACTGGCACACGGGGTCTCCCCCGCTGGCGTACACGTCGTCGCATTCTCCATCCTAGGTCGATATCGATTGTTGCCGTCCATCCGTCGCGGTCGACCGTTTCCGATTTCGGTCGGCAAGCAGGGTAGCACGTGTATACGTCATTTGGCGTCGTCGGGGGAGGCATGAAAGGCGTAGGCGCGGATAACAGGAGTAACGGGGGTGGAGAAAAAGGTCAGCGATCCTCGGCGGTGCTAACAATTACCGGCGCAGGAACCGGCCCATGGTCTCGTGGCATGTACTATGAGCCATCCACTTCTGTTTGCTGTCTGCTTTCAGCGGCAGTAAACAAACCGTACACGACAATGCAACTTTCAACACGACAGGGAGCGATACAGTAGTACAGCACACGAGGCGGAGATGCGGGCCTCACCGCAGTGTTGCTGGTGTACGTCACTTGGCCTGCCGGCTTGAACGAACCTTCAGCGTCAACGTACACGGCTCCACCCTGCGGTTGGCGCACACGACGCACGAAACAAAAGTATAGGACCGGCGTAAAGTAGTAAGCAAGGTGCACATGACTAAACGCCAGGACCAGCGTGCCCGCGGTCTTCATTATAAGTGTATGTGTTGGGTTTACGTACTACCCTCCGTTTTGAGCTATACTGTATGGGTCCAGCGATACCGGGTCGAGCAGGTCAACCGATGTGGGTGCCATTTTCCTGTTTGGTACATCCAGCACGTGCTGCATAAAGGGGCGGAAAAGCAATTAAAGATTCGTTGTGCACTGGAATAAACTGCCAGCTTAAGAGGGCGTTAGGTTGTCGAATCATGTCTTGCGTGTGATAATGTTTGCCTTCGTAAAATGCAACGTGCGATCAGACCTGGTGAGCCACCGTTCAGAACGGTGAGTGCACAAGTCTCAGCCCACGTAAACTCTGACCCAGGTACGCTAAAGGCAACCGAAATGAGAGTCCATATATCTTGGAACTACGCCCGGAACGCTAAGTGCGTTCGTCCGTGGGGTACGGACAATGGTCTGTTGAATATAGTTTTCACCACCCGACCGAAACGGCATGTTTATATGTAAGAGACGCATACAACAAGGTGAAGTATAAAACCATAGTAATCAAACGACCATCCAAATTTGATTAGCTTGTCATGGCGTGGTCTTACATGGGGTACGCCACCGTGTACATCTGCAGCCCACTTACGTTGCCCGTAGCACTGCCATAGGTGAAGTCGCAGGCGTCCTGCGCGTAAACAACCCCGCTTGTATAGATGTGGCCGCCGTTTCCCGCGTTGTCCCCCTGAGTAACATTTAAGACGTATTTGGTGAAGTATATTAAATGCCGTGCGGCGATGCACGGGAGTAATACCGCCGATTGTAACTTGATACCGTTTATCAGTTTACCAAACTCGACATAGTCCTTGACACTGTCGTCGCCGCACTCCTGCTGACTATATTGCACATTTCGTTATGCTGCCGCTGCGGCTCTATGGTCGGCTGTACGTGTTAAGTTTGTATCGTGCTTCAAAAACTACCCAACGAGCAAAGTGCTCGCGGCATGCTCACACGATGGCCAAAGTGGAAACGTCTTCGTTGTCAATGCTAGAGTTAACTACATGCCGGTACGATGAGGGTCATGGACGCTGGTTTACCCTTTCTTCACCTTGGCGTCGTTATCGGTGAACTGCGTAGTGAATACGTTGGTTGTTGACACCAGGAGAGTGGTACCCTCGTTGTACAGAGCCCCACCGCTGGCGGCGCTGTTGTGAGAAGCGTACTGCAAGCCGCTGATGGAGGTGACTCCGCTGCCGCCGGTGAAGATTGCCCCGCCATGACCACCGGATGCATCGCCGGCCGCTGAAATATATTCTGCAGTGGACACATTCACGCAAGGGGAACCGAGACCACCGGTGCACGACACCCATGCTCAGCCTATTAGAGGAGATTTACAGATAAACACACCAGTATCACACTTCTTTTGTATTTATGCACCGCCGCGGAATCGCCAGTTGTGCTGCTCCTAAAACGGATTTTGGTCGTGGTTTGGAGCTACTAGCGTAGGTGGCCAATCCAGTGTGCCGATAAGTGGGGTGCCACTCCTACAGGAGGTGGAGGTCACAAGTTCAAGATCGGATGCTTCGTGCACGGAGGGTATGTGCTTACTCTAAACATAGCATCACTGCTAACGTATTTCGAAACAATATGTTCTGCATTTGTAACACGGGTAACACTTTTGATATGGCTGACATTCTCGAGAAGGAAAAAGAAATACAGTGTGCAATAACCAGAGCATCGCCGTAAGACGTAAACTAGCGGCTGCAGGCAGCAACAAAAGTATACAGTGTGACACAACAAGAGCCACGACGTATGTCTATAATTTGCGGCCGCAGGCAACACCGAATGAACATAACTCTGAAAGCATAGGACGCATAGTTTTTATATCACCTGGTGCAGCGTTGTTAGTGAAAATGGCTTGCCCAGACGGCCCCTCGAAAATAAGGGACCCGAGGTTGGCGACGGCACCGCCTTGCCCACCACCTCCAACATAATTGTTAGTGAAAGTACTGGCGCCTCCGAACACCACTGCTCCTCCAGCATCCACGAACAAAGCACCACCGCTGCCCGAGGGGCGGTCCACGTCGCTCGACACAGCGTTTTCATTGAAATACGCTGTGTACGGGAAGCTCACCTACACGTCGATAATTAGTTGAATGTCATATACGGGATAGGAAACGGAGCAGCAAGCGAGCGGTGCGCGTCAATATTTCAAGGGGGAGGCATTGACAACATACGGGAACAAAGCAAGGGGGTAGCCCGCGTAACGAGGATGGGTGCGAACAGGGGCATATATGGTGGCCGAATGTCTGAAAAAGACGGGCGCAGGAGATCGTATTTGTATAACGCATGTACATGCCATCACGTCAAACTCGAACACAGACTCATCCCACGGTAGGGGTGCAGCAATAAGTCCCTGAGCTCCTAACATGAGGAGGTCAATACCTTACCCGAAATATGATATCCAAGATTTTCGTTCGCGTCACCAGATGAACATTTCTATCCGCTAGTAGTCCTAAACCAAATGCACTCGTAAGATGATCATACCAACCGGTAGTTCCTCACTTGAGGAGCTCCACCGGTCAGGAACGTTTGACCCCCAAAAGCGCAACCCCTACCGTGGGATGACTCCACAGCCGATTCAAATTGTGACGTTGGTCTGCAAGATATGTACGCCCTACCGCGGCGAACAGCAGCTGCACTTTTAACATTTGCACTTATCATACAATAAGGCGCACGTCAAAAAGAGTGGATATTCTTACCTCTCCACGGGCATGGACCGCCCCTCCGGAGTATCCCGCTTGTACCGAGTTGTGTTGAAACGTCGGCAGCACCCCGAATGTCGCAGATGATCCGTATTCCACATTCAACACCCCTCCGTCCGACGCCTGCCCAAACGTGAACGGGATATCATCATACCAGGTATATATCCATGATGATAAAAGCATGTCAAATGCGCGTGTGCGCTAGGTACAATTATAACGGGTGCACTCCAGACCAAATACATCCCTGTGTAACATACCTCGAACACGTGAGGGCGAACTATAAAGCTATGTGGAAAGTACCTCTAAATAGGTCGTTGCCTTGACCGCTTCTGCGGAAGCTGTTTATCAACACGCGTTGTCACTCTGATTGACGTTCTAATATGTGCTTTCTGCCAGACCAGCACCAGCCCACTCTTTGAACGTACCAGCTCTGTTACCCCGCTAAAGGTCATTTCCGTTATCAGTAATAGCGTGCTGGAGAACAAAAGGCTAGCTCCTCCCGAGGCCTGGAAGCGCACGTTGTTGAAGGCCGTCAAGCTTGCCCCATTCACTGTGAATGCGTGTGGTCCATCGGCTATGACCGTGGTTACCTGCAAACAGGCAAAACGCAAGCAATGAATGTTAGCGTGGCACGGACAGAAAAACACGTGTCAAGCGCTACGGCGTATAAACGTTATAAACCTTCTAAACGGTACAACGTCGGATGGGTCTACAACTATTCAACATATGCAAAGGATCGTTAGACCTATTGTTGAGGTTGTTCGGATTTGTACAGAAGTTTGGCGAACCGCGGTACACCCTGGAACAATTTAGTTTTTAAATAAAACAATATCAAGAAAGACACTATAAAAATCGTACACATGGCGGCTGACGCCGCATCGTCTTTGCGTATGCGATCCCACCGATATTGCCCAAACTCACAATTGACCTACTTGTGCTTTCTAACGAGATCGACTAAGGTGAAGAAACGTATTATAAAAAAAGAACAATATGGAACACATCGTGTGACGGAATATAATTTGAATTACCCAGACTCCCAGATACGGGAAAGTATAATGGGGAGGGGGGCGATAAAACAAAACACATACATACCCGGTACTATTTGGGGTACACACAATCTGGAAGTTGCCTAGACTTTTAGCTAGTAGCTTGGCGAGGAAGGGCTACCCCTACCACTGCAGAACGCGCCCTTCAATCACCGCCATACATTCAACAGTAGACAAAAGACAAGTCCAATCAAGGGAAAACACTGCAGAAAACGACAATGCCAACAGCGCAGGTAGTGGACAGTCAAGATAAAATACCGCAACTGACTGTTTCGTTTATGTTGTTTGTCGTGTGTATCTGCAGAATGGCTGCTAAACCAAAAACTCATTCGCATCGCGTTCGGTTTGAGTATTGTAACGTCTATGAATATTGCGTTACGAAGGCCTTACCCCAACACGGAAAACATATGCCGCGGACTTTCCTCGAGATATAAGCGAACGAACCGCAGGCTAGCAAACACAAACCCTCGCCCAAAACTCCACAGCACAGTCAAAATCGACCACATAAAGAAGAACTCCATAAAGGCGAGATGTGCTGCTAAACAAATGACAGTTCAAGCGACACCGATTTTGTCTGTCGCCTGAATTCGTTGACGTCAGCGGTACTCTGGAATTATTGCAATATCTGCTCCTGCGCTAGTCTGCGGGGGATATATGACATACGACGAATTAGCACAGACAAAGAGACCCCACCCAGGACTCTGTCAGGCGCGACTGCCACAAATCATACAATCGAGACATCATCCTAGAGGTATCGCCCCCATCCTTCACCTCATCACACGTGAAGACCTCGCTGCCGAGGAAGAGATTGACATCTTCGGTCATTGCACCAGTCGGCAAGGTGGCAAGGTCCCCGCAGGTAACGGCTGTCAGATCGAGGGCCGAGGCAAACAACGACGGCGGTGTTCCTCCGGCGAAGAGAGCGGCAGCCACAGCCAAGAAGGAGCAGGGGCGGGAGCCTAGAAGCACCATGTTCAAACTCGATAATGTACCTGCCGGGGTCTCGTAGCTTTCGTCTATGAGTAAGTAGAGTATTGGCGCGAGTGGATAGGCTGAAGGGCGAGATTTGTTGTGATGTGTGGAGGGCGGGGGTGCTCGTGATGTTTGCGCTGGAAGAGTTACGCGAGGAATTTCTGTCTATACGAACGTCCACCAATCGGAAATTTCCTGGAATATGCTGTAGTCGTTGTTTGTCTCGAGTCTCAATCCGCGTGGTGGGCTTCATTGACGTGTTACGTGATTCAAGTAGCTCATCAGGTGAAGTTCTCAAGCACGCAAAATGCATAGGACCCAACAACCCGACGGACTGATGTGGGCCAATCTTCCGAGGACGCAAACTCAAAATATCATTAACAACGTGTGATATAAAGACATGTTCTGACTTCGAAAGTGGAATCTCGTCAGCATTGATCAGAGTATAACTTGTTGGGCTGCCTGAGCCACGTGACAAAAAACAGTAGTAGTAGCGCAACAGGTACGTCTTTGAAACGGCAGTGAAAGGTGTGCATGTGTCAATATTTTCGTGTCTGGTTTGAATAGAATACATCGTAAAACAAAAAACTACACTAACGGCGACAGCGGTTCCCCCCTTGGACAGCAATCGCTTAGTGACTGGCAAAGATCCAACAACCGTTACGACGGTGATTCCGACAAATAGTGATTGCTTGCGTTGTTGATATTTGGGTGATGTGGCGCAGGGATAGCCTCAAAGATAAAGTATAACACTATGGAGAAAACGTGAAAAACCAAATAGGAAACATATAGGAAATAAGAAGGATACAGGGAAACGGGAACGTGCGGGGCAGGGAAGAGGTTGCCATAAAAGTACAAAAGTTGATTGTAACCAAACGGCACGACAAAAACGAAACACATCGAAACAGAACAGTCAGCTACTACTACTGTGTTTTGTACTAATAGCTACACAGCAGATGACACCACCCAAAACCAGATTTGAGGGAGACAACGATAACATGGCTTCGAATGCATCTACTACTACTGCCGTTGGATGTAATTCATAGACACAATGGTTTCAAATGAAAAAAATACAGTTGCATCCAACAACCTCTACAGTGTACTGTATGTAAATAACGAATGTGTTTCAGCTGCATGTACACTCTCTAAATGTTCGTGGACCTGGTACTCTGCTCCCCTGGCTGCTGCCATTTTCCGGCTTACAGGTCGAGCCTCACCGTCTCCCTTCCCCCATTTTGTTAGAACACCGCTGGTGCCCTGTGCTCTTCCTCGCTCGCGAAATAACATTCAAATACAGCGGTCGACTGTATATACGAGCAGGACGATATCATATTGCTTCGAAATTCGCAAATAAATCCGACTTGCGACAACATTATCAATCCACCTTCATAGCGCTCGACATTTATTCGGACCTCTCCGGTTTGAAGTGCGCGTAACAGCAGCTTTGCGAAAATGCACGAAACTAGTTTGTTTGGCGCTCGACCAGCTCGACTCTCGTGAATCCCAAAATTGTGTTTATAGAACAGTTGTAACCGTTTAGTATATGGTTCTCGATAACTGACCAGGGCAAAACCTAAAATCGAAATTCTCAAAACAGCGTCTCCCGTTGTTAACAATAATAGGGCCGGACTAATACCCTAAATTGGCATCGTGGCCTCAAAAGCCGGTTTAAAGTCAGGAACTATACGCCTCCACAGCTTCGTACAAGACGCTAGGACACAGCAGTCTAGCCCGTGTAAGCACGAGCGTCCTGCTCTATTCGTGAACAGGGGCATCCATTATATTCGAGGCTGGTATAGCTGCGACTGCAGTATAGTGCAAGGGATATATTTGCGGGAAGACCTCGCTGCACGAATCGAATATTTTAATATTCCTAGCAAGAAACTCAAAAAAATGATAGACGTTGTTTGTTAATTTCTCAGATTCATTTCAAGACAATATCAGGTATCTGGTTGGTCTTAAAGAAGCGCTTTAAGACCAGACATGGAAACCAAACCTAAAATTATGCATACCCCCGGCGGCGTACCTGAGACCATGCACCCCTTTTTAATGTATGATCATAAGGACTGCTGATAAATAGTGCAAGGCATCGTGTGGTTTACCGCTATAATATACCCGATGTCAGGTACATGTAATACCTGCGATATACCAATCTTTAGTCTAGGAGTGCAATATTTTTACTAAACAATATAAAATATACGATATTCCATATACCAAAATAATAGCAAACGTAGTGACCAAACAGAAAGTAATACTATATTAAACATCATAGAGCACATGTTCTAATTTAAAACACAGTACCTTAGCCCCAAGATAACAGGTGATTGGATTTGGGTGAGGGTTCGGATCAGAAGGGGGGACCAGTTTCATATACATTTGTTGGATCAAGTTCCAACCTAGCTCCAAAATCATAGTCAGTAGGATCTGGGTGTTTTGGGTCGATCAGAGTGTTCGCTTTTATTAATTAATTAATTGGCTAGGTAGGGGTGTGGCTTAAGTGCAAGGCCGATGGTGTATGTTAAGTGTACAACCAAGAAAGCCCTGCAACAAAGTAGATGAATGCCACCACCAAGCCGGCGTCGAGGCAGCACCCAAACTGAACGTATTTGTGAGTTAGAGGCATTGCTTCCTGATCTGTGTCCTCTGCCTACTGTATCAACGACGGTGGTGTCACCCGTACCCCCGTAGCAACAAGAATGAAACTGAAAGGAAGAAACAAATACCAGAACGCCAGCATATCCTCTATAAGCCCAAGAGTTGTCACATAAAATCAGAAATGGCACTTAGCTAAAAAAAAACAAGTGTGTCCATGGCGTAGATGCACCGCCGGGCATGTACGTAGATGTTTTAGCAACCCAGACGTGCGAAAGGGTACATTGAGCAATTAAGTTATCGTTTGAAAAATATGCAGACCCTCTTGTTTCGAGTTCTCCTTCCACGTGTTTGTCGAAACTGATTCAGCTGTTATATGGCGCTCGACCAACTCGAGACGTTGTGCGTCAAACTGACAACTGTGACTAGTGAAATATGCTAGAATACTAGTGTAGTGTGTTCGATATTTTCACAGTATTTTCACAAGGCTGTGTTCTGTAATACACCTACAAAAAAAGCGTACCCGGGGCATTTACCCGGGTATTTCCCGTACCGGACACTTCTGTGGGTTATGAGACAAATTCATGACGGCAACCGAACCTTCTGTGATTTCTGTAATAAATATGATATCATACATGAAACGTCCGCAGATCCAGTAAGAAAGCGTTATCACACCGGAAACTTCTGTCGGGTCGGGTATGTCAGAAAACCCATTCGCACAACAACAATCTGCGACTTCTGTAGGAAATTACTACCGTAGTACCAGAAATTTCCTGGAAATTTCTATTGGTTTTCTGTAGGAATTTTACACCCTTACCCGGTACCTCTGTGTGTTCTTAGAATAATGTTCACCCCACACGCAATAGAAATTCCTTCAAGAACACAACTTATATATTTAAGAATATTTGTACAACACCGCCTCGCCTCGAAATTCGCAAACCTGAGTTGCGAACACATTCTTTAGATTATGGCCTCCGTCTCATTAGCCGACAAGGTCGGCTCGAAGTGCCCAGAATTATATAAAAGCCGCCAAACCGAGTTTGGGACTTATCCTGCATGCCATGTGTTTATCGCCCTCGAAACACGCGCACCTGGACGTGCATCCAAACGTAACTGTAAAATAAGTATGGCGCTCCCCTGCAAGGTTCGAAAAGTAAAGACTGCAAACCACATTATCAAGCGGATACTTCTCGACTGTGGATTTGTTTGCCCCACTTTCTGAGCTAGAAGCCTAATAAGCGTTGACCACCACCTAGCCTATGTCTTCATATCGGAATTCGATGCTGTTCACACAATGTCATACCAGTATTGGATAGAAACTAATGAGTCGGGGCCGCTGAATGACCCTATTTCGGGTGGAGTTAAGGGCCTGGGTCCAGGTTATAGGACAAGGGCTGGGCACGCAAACGCTCCG
>JBBMKB010075699.1:0-13282 GCA_037833945.1 Alaria marginata | reverse complement strand
TATTTTACCTACCTTACGGGCATGCGCGAAGCCGCAGGCGGGCGTCAGCCCGCCGCGGCGAAGCCCCCCTTGTACAAGTATATAATATGGCAACTCATTATTAGTAGTCGGATACATTGTTTTGCGCTTTTACTTTTCGTGGTCTGGATTTTCGGTCATCATCTTTTTTATTGTGTTGACACTATTAATAACTAACGCTATCATTCTAGCTATCATGCTTGTCAGATGGCAAATAAAATAATAATAACTCGGATAGTCGGCACCTCGGGGACTCGACTAACTATTGGTCGGGCTAAAACAAGTTGAGGACATGTAGTATGTGTCGTGCCGACTCACAGCTCTAGGAATCCAGCTGATTGGGTAGTACGCCACAGGCAAAAATAAAGGTATAGGGTGGATTCATCAAAGGCGAAAGTGGGGGGGGTAGCTCAGCTGCAACACGAAGTTGAGTTCAGGAACAAACGAGGGGGGGTTGGGGGAGGATGGTTGCAATATGCTGCATGCTGTTCTAGAAGTGTAATCGAATCAATCGTTGCGAGGTTTTGATCCGCGAACCGTCGTCGTGTTGGGGTCGCTGATTAATTAAGCTTACTTTTACTTGCTTATTGACAATAACAAAAAACAATCACAGCAGCAGCAGTATAGTAGAAGTGGTGGCAGCAGTAATAATAGTATAACTACTGTAGTAGTAGCAGTAGTGGTAGTAGTACTGATCTGTAGTTGTAGTTGTTGCTGTTGTAGTGGTAGTTGTGGAAACAGCAGTATAATAGTAGTAGCAGATGTAGAAGCAGTTGTAGTGGCAGCTGTAGTAGTAGTGGTGGCAGTGTGGCCGTAGCAGTGGCAGTAGCGGTCGCCGTAGCGGCACCAGTAGTAGCAGTACTACCGCAGATATCACAGAGCTCTGGTGCCTGCAAATTCAATGACAACAGTCAATAGCGACAGCGATGCCAATAGCAAAAACAAAAACTATAATAACTGTAATACAATGGCTCACCCTAGAGGTATACCGCGAGCCGAGCGATTTCCGTTCCATCCCTTTTGTGATGGTGGGGGTGTAGCCAACACATCGTCCCGCCTTTCATATGCCTCGCGCCACCTTCTCCTCCCCCGCCCCCAGTTCGTTCACCTCGGCTTGGTACCGGCTTCGGCCTGCGGCTTCGCTTGGCATGCTGTAAACGAGATTTGTTGCTGGCGCTGTGGGGCCGAGGGTCCCGCCGCGTCGTGCCCCTCCTTGACAGCTGCCTGTAACCGCTTGCGACTGCTACTAGTATTGCCGGCGGAGGAGGAGGAGGCGGAGGAGGAGGAAGGGGGGGGGGCATGTCTGAGAGAGCGTGTGGGCATGGTCATTGTTAGGAGAACGAAGAAGAGTGGTAGTGATGATATGAACAGTAATATATATATATTCAAATAGTATGAATAGTGTAAGCAGTATTATTTAGTAGTAAGTAGCTGTGGTGGTAGTAGCAGTATTATAGTGGTTACAGTATAGTAGTTGTAGTAGTACATCATGACAACCAAAATAGGGGGTGGGGGGCGCGCAAGAGGCAGACGAGGTCATCCACGCGGGTCTGGGAGCTTAGAGGATCACAAGCGGCAAGAACTGGGAGAGAGGCCACCACGAACCAGGGGCGAATCTCTCGACCCGTGGGCAGCGAGCCGCTCCCGGCCCCTGGCGAGAGAGGCGGCGGCGGTATAGAGAGTGAATTTTGCAGGGAAGGAGGAGGCGGTGAGGGAGGAGGTCCAGCATTCTGGACCGTAGGGCGACTTCGCGCTTTCATCGGAGACAACCTAAACGGCACGACCTGCCGGGGTTGTACGGAAACGATTGCTCGGAGACACCGATTGGTGGGGTTATCGTGTGGACGCCAATACAGTATGCACGCGCAATGCGTGGTGGGTGCAGCTAGACGAGGCGGGACGACGGAGCCGCTTCTCTGCGGCGCAAGGGGGTGCAGTCCGCCATGGCAGACGGAAAACGCTGGAAGCAGCAGTTCAGACCGACCCTAGACTGCGCGTTACGGCAGCAGGACTCGAAAGAGACCTGGCGAGGGCGAAAATGGGTAGCGTGATAGGCTCTGCTATACCTGGGATCAAAACACGTTGGAGATTGCAGGACCACGCGATGGTGTTCCCCTTGATAATCCCCAACAATGCTTGATCACTCTTGTCAGAGTGCAGCCGAGGTTGGCTGCTGTCCACGTCAATCTTATTGCCCATGTGCTTGGCATCCTCAATCACGCTTTGGGAGAGCATTGGCAGAACAGGCAATCGGAGTCGCCGAACTCGCTCCTGAGGTCGACCAAGCTGTGATATATCCTCTTGGTCCTACAACATGCGCAGGATGGTTGAGTGAGACGACGCGAGAATTCGCATCTGTCGAACGCGGCGACCTCACCTTATTTCTCCCGTGGTTATTGGAGTATACCCGTCGAGCATCGACAAGAATTAGTGGCCCAGCCCATGAAACAACGGACGCTGATAAGCTTAAGAGGGCGTCATCAGCATGCCGCCATCCAGGGGGGTTGACTGTAGCAGCACGCAGCTTCCTCTCGGAGTCGCGCGCGCCGGGAAACGAGGCAACGTGGGAGCAAGTCAAAGCAAAGTTTCCGAAGGAGTATGAAACCTCCGTCTCTGAAGCAGCAGCGGCAGCGCGGCAGTAAGTTCCTCTGAACCAGAGGAAGGGAGTCATCCTAAGTGGCGCCCGGAAGAAGAGTTCGACCCACAGGTGGCCCTCAAGGTCGTCAACTCTCGCAACGCGCTATCAGGCGCAGGAAGCGACGGCCTGTGCTTTTCGTATTTCATTCAATAATCAGGACTGACGTCGGTTGCGAAAAACTTGGAGTTGGTATTGAAGCCTTCTGTAGAAGAGTTATCGACGATCCAAGCGCCTTCCTGCTGGAGTTCTGGCAGCTCTTCCTGCAATCTAACCTCACTGCTTTGGGTGAAGAATGCCTCTCCGTCTACGCTGGGGTGACGTGGAGACGTCGTCTTGCAGCTGAGACCATGCGGAAGTGGCGTCCACAGCTCGAGGAGAGCGGCCACGAGGCAAGAAACTTTGGGGTACGAGTGCGAGGGGGATTGAACTGGTACTACCACGCGCCCGGGTACACCGCAAGGCGAAAACCTGGCTGATCCTTACCGACTGTTAAAATACCTTTAACATAGTGAACAGTACGGCTTTGCTCGCGGAGGCAGCCACTTGAGTGCCGGCGCTTGCACCCTTCGTTGCCAAACGTTACGGAGAAGTATCTGCCCCAATGTTCTTCCAAAGGTAACCGGGAGAAAAGCGTGAGATCGACTGTTCCAGGGGGATACAACAAAGGGACGCCATGGCGCCAACGTTGTTCTGCGTGCCGCTCCTTCCGGTGCTGAAGCGGGCCCGAGCGGAGTTCGAGCCAAGAGGTGTGGAGGTATTCACCTACCTGGATGACATCAGCATCGGAATGATGGAAATCACGCTCTATACTGTGGAAGTTGTGAACTTCCTCCAGGGTGATCTGTCTAACATCGATCAATCAACCTGATAAGAACTGTAGCCTTGCCCCCGAAGGGGCACGTACCTACGCCAGACGAAATCGCCCTTCTTGAAGGTATTGGCGTCCGCATCGCGGAATGTGGTGGTGGGAAAGTGGTCGGAGGGCCCGTCGGTACTGACGAACACGCGATGGAGAGCACCACGGGGATAGTCCGAAACGGGCGAGTGGTTTAACTCGCGCGGATGCTGCCGTGCATACCAGGCAAGAAATCGCCCAACGTGATCGCCACCGGCTTCACTGTGCAAGGAGCCGCTTGCATATACCTAGTGATGGACCCGAAGTTGCCCCTGCCCGCATGCCGAACGGCAGACGATAACTTGATGTTGATGTTGGAGGCACTGCTTGATCTCCAGGGGGCAGCAGAAGAACCGTCGTTCTTCGAGGACGGGTGCCCGATATATCAGTTGACCTTGCAGCCCTGCCAACAGGCGCAGGCACGCCTGTCCGCAGGGGCCTGAAGGTTTAGGCGATCGTCGGATGAAGACCATAATATTTATGCGTCCGTCGGAAGCTTGGTGGCGACGGTACCGGAAGTTCTTGCTGACCTCTCCGGCGCTACAGGGGGGAAATTCCGAAGGGAGCTTCCCGACTCAGACCTCGTCCGCCGCATTTGGAAGAGCGCGAGGGACCTCCGCGATATGCACGGGGTTTCAGAGGAAGCCATGGCGAACATCGTGCCGGAAAGCTGGCGGGACATAAGCTTTCAGGCAGGAGATCAAGGTGACTCATGGCAATCGGTTGCGGAAGTGTTGCCGGCACACGAAACTATTAGCTCTACCAAAGAGCAACATAGACTGGGGAAGCTGACGAATCGAGTCCGTTATGAGAGGTAGGTCGCATTTCTGGACCAACTCCCCGAGACGACGCCCCAGCGAGGTACGGGCGACCCACAAGGAGATAAGAAGACGAGAGGCTTGCCAAGGCCCGGCAACGAAGTCGATCGGGACCAGGGGCTACCGCCTTCTTAAGGACGAGGCCTGCCGACTCGCCCAGAGTCATCCCAGTGTCAGAGTTCGTGGCTGCGGGACGGCGGTTTCTGAGGATTGAGGAGGAGTTCTTGGTGGCGAGGTGCCCCTGCTGTGGTGCAGCGGGGGCCAATACGTGGCATGCACGATCATGCAATCAATCGGGCGCACAAGCGAACCAGCACTAGCCCCTGGTGCAAGCGTTCTCCCGCACCTTTAAGAAGATGTCTATCCGTCGCCAAACGGTAACCGGAGCTTCATTCCATGTAGACAGGGATCTCCGCACGGACATCGTCATCGAGCGAGATGCTACGGCATCGGAGTATCGCAACAAAGAAATACTACTCGACGTCATGTATGCGGACCCACAATCGGGGGTCCATATGCGGGGGTCCATATGCGGGCAGGCAGCGCTGACCGAAACGGATCAGCTGCTTCCATTTCTGAGGCGCGCAAGCGCAGCCACTACGCTCGTCCGGAACAGGTTTCCTTCGACGAGCGCAGCTATAAACTTGCCACCCTCGCAGTGGAAATCTCTGGGCGCCTCGGAAAGGAAGGCAGCGACATGACCGACCAGGTAACGGCTAGCATCGTCGGAGGGATGGACGGGCCGTCCGTATCGTAGTGCGGAAAGGCGTCTGCACGGAACGTCTTTCCAGGTCATCTCTTTGACCACCCAGGTCGCGCTTTCGCGCCGGATGCACAGGTATAAACTAGCTCTGAGGGACCGTCAGACCGCTATTATTGTAGGAGAAGGAAGGAAAAGCCGAAGGACAGCGGCCAATGACGTGGGGATGGAGCGCTGATGAGAAATAGTATACATTGTGATATAGCCATACATACAAAGGTGTGGGGGAGGGGGGGCTGAGAAAGGAAATTGGGAAATGGTTAGCGTGACAGCCATAGAAGAGATACTACAATACCGCTTTACGGAAGGATATCGGTTGCTATCGGAACGGCATCTACGCTGAATTTTGTCGGAGGGCTTGAAACATAATCTTTGGAGTGTAATATAATAAATATAAAAAATGCAGTAAGGGGAGAAGGAGAGTGATCATGGTTGCGGCATTAATATAGTAGTAGTAGTAGTGCGGTAGTATATAGTAGCATTAAAAGAGGTATAGTAGTGGTGGTAGTGTATAGTAGCATTGGTAGCATATACCTCGAGGTATTGCCACCGTAGCAGTAGTTCCGTAGTTCCGGCAGTGTTACTGCTGTAGTATTGATAGTGCCAGCTCTCTACACAGCAAGCATACATACCAGGTTATAATGAACAGTATGAATAGAAGTATATGTTCATGCGTATATATATGTGTTTTGGTATCCCCTCTCCCCCGTTGTGGCGTTGTAATATATAGGAGTTGTCACATTTTCACCTGGCAGGCGTTATCGCTTGCCTGAACGAACGGGGCCGCCGCCCCACCTCTGTCAGAAGGTATTGGGCGGACAGCAAACACTCAATAGAAGAGATACAAAACATCCAAGCAACCCTCGTGTGGGTGACCATGTCCAAAGCCAGAGGCGCCCCTGCATTGTAGGAGTCAGTCCCTAGGTCCATACTGCCCCATACCTTAACACTGACGTCAGACGTCGTCTGCTTCCTAGCAAGTTAGAGGTGTGGGAGTGGGCTGTGAAGCGCCGCACCTTTTCGATCCATTCTCCGAATTATCTGGACGGATTAGTTCTACTTGCTTTTTCTATTAATCTGCATACACGGCGCTTCAGGGTGGGCTAGTGTTATGGTACCCCCTTTCCCCTGTTGCAGCATTATGATATATAGGAGTTGTCCCCTTTGTACCTGGCAGGTGTTATATCGCTTGCCTGAAAGAACGGTGCTGCCGCCCCCCTTCTGTCAGAGCATTGGGTGGGCAGCAAGCAATCAATACAAGAGATACAACATCCAAGCAACCCTCGTGTGAGTGACCACTTACAGAGCCAGAGGTACCCCTGCATAGCAGGAGTCGGTCCCCAGGTCCATACCGCCCCATATCTTAACATATACCAGTAGTAGCAGCTACGACATGATCCTTAGTGAATGGTAAAATATTTAGTCAGCAGCAGCAGTAAATAAAGCAGTGCTGCTTGACCGCCTGCTTGACCGCCTTGTACACGCAATCAAACATATATTTCTTAGCTACACAGCAGCAGTACGGATATCTTGTTTCACAGGCCAACCAAAAGTAGTTGCGCGGTTTGGTGCGGTGGTGCGGTGGTGGAGTACTTGATTGATTGAGTGTTGTTTGTGCGATAGGAGTGAGGGTGTGTTTGCCCCAAGGGGCATCAGAAATTGGTGGCAACCGTTAGGTTATCCACACGGGATTGGAGTAGTTTTCAACTAGCAATCACCACGCATCAGCAGAGCTTCACGCACAATGGTATTGCCCGAGGAGCAAAGATACATAGCTCCATGTCATGGTTGGGGATTTATATAACACAATGCACAGTAAACGGTAACTTGTTCTGCGCAAGCACGGCATAAATTGCGAAACATTGTTTTTTAATCCGGATAGTTGTGTACCAGGTAAGGGTGGGCCAGCCATAAAACTGGGAATCCTTCCTAAAGTCGTATCTCGTTAACCACTTCGATTTAGGACTTCAAAATTGGAGGGGCTGACCGTGACACCACCCTGCGAATGCAAAAATATAAAAATACAAAGAATATAAAAAATTATGAAGATTTTTGGAATCCGACTCGATCTCGACGAGACATCGGCGAAAACTTAAAAACACCAAATTTCTACACTAAATTCCGTATTATGAATAATCGTCGTTCCCGATCCAGGCGAAAATAGGTGCAGACATTACTACTGAGGACTGAGGACACACCGAGAAGATCGGTATAAGTTGCATTGCCCAATTCGCTGCCCATCAAGAGAAAGGGCTAAACTAGGATTCCATGCATTAAACAAGTACGATCGAGAAAAATGGCATTTCTGCCACGCAGCGCTCAGTTTTGCGATGTTCGAGCATGCGCAGCGTGCGTGTCGCACCAAGATGGCTGGAAGAAGTCGAGTTACACGCCTGCACGACCCACGGGGGCAAATGCAGAGACACGTATAATACATGCAAACAACCTCGTAGCCCAAAGAAGAGCAACGCGTCCCGTTGTTCGTTGTGCGCGCGGAGGAGGAAGGGGGGGTGGGCTACGGACGAGGAACATGAGCCGTCGTCGGAAACATTAAGGCAACCTTTGCCAGCAAAATCACTTGGATATCTGAAAGGAGGGGCGCTGGTGCGAGGAAAAACGTGCCCACCAGACGGCGAGCAGCGCCAAGGGCTGGTCGAGAGTAAATGCTTTGGCCGGTGAGCGCCGCCGAAATATAGTGTGTGCTTTCTGTGCCGCGTTTTCCCTGCAGTAAAACCGGCAAAGGGAAAATAAACACTCGGTACACCGCTTTATAGCAGATTATAAGAGACACAAAACTCGAAGAAAAGTTCTTCCTATTACGGGGGTCCATAGTAAATAGGACCTACGGTACACACAAAAACCTATATATTTCCCAATTTTTAGTAACAATATTTGGTCCTATTTACTATGGTTATCCGTATTAGCTCTCCGATGGGCTAGATATTATACGGATGTGCGGCCATGCTGACGACCGAAAGGTCTGTGAACCGATTCCATGCGTCCCAAAGATTCCGTGGATCCAAGGCGGAGAGGCTAAAGCTTGTTATGCTGTAGGTAGATGGCTAGCTCCGGCAGCTCAGTAGGCACCTTCTTCACGCTACGGGATCGACCCCCGCTGTATGGCACACATTATTGTGCCTGGAACAATGCCTGTCATTCGCACACCAGTATTGACCAAAATTTAAGGACCGTTTGCTATTCATATTAATACACTAACAGTTCCTATGTTTACGTCCAACGAGGAATTTTTCAATTTTCCGGTGCCTTACCTTTGCTTTGAGATCTGGTGCCTTTTGGGCATACGCAGGGCACGAAGATACGACAAATCATCCTCTTCTTCCTGAGGTGTACAAGGCGCCCCCACAGCAGCAACACAACGGGATGTTATCACAATAAGGCGTGTGAGGCTGCCTGTGGTCTATGTGCAGGGTTACTCGCAGGGCAATCATTCGTCTATGATAATACCGAACAAAGACGGTGTGCTGGCTGGTGTGTTGTAAGGTTTTCGGCGTTGTTGAAGCCGGCCATGAGCGAGCTCTGTTCTCTCACTATATATACCTCGCAAAATACCACACACCCCTCGAATGCATTCCTAAGAAAGCCGATTTGCTCGGCAACACGGAAAACACAAACGCAGAGCAATGCGTCTATGGAAAGATGGGGTGCCATAACAACGAGGCGCGCAAGGCTGTGCCACCTATGCGGGCCTACTTGCAGGGCCACCATCCATGTATGATGTGTGATGCGTCTACCAAATGCCAGAGACGGGGTGCGTAGTTGCCCGTTTTTGTCAGCGACGAATGCAAGCGCTGTTGGGGCTGTGAGCGAAGTTCGTCCTTTCAGTACAACACGCAAGATACCACACACCCTCGGACGAGTTCCAACACCGATCTGCTCGCCAACGCGGGGAGCGCAAACGCAGAACAATGCGTGTGTGTATGGAAACATTTCGACGAGATCTTTCCAAGGCCACCAATTTTGTTGTGTGTGCCCCCCTTGTTGGGAGCAAACTGTTGGTAGCAAATTGGCTGGGAAATTTGTGCGTGTTACACGGTGGTGGTGGTATATATGATACCAGGTACTCATCATCGCCCGTCTCGTGGCAGCCAGACATGCACAGGGCGGGCGACCGGGGTGGCATACGTCTATCGCTTCGCGATGAGAACACACCCACCCGACATCGTCTGGACAAACGACACCGTTCGGTGGTCAAGCCAAAGCCAGCGATCGAAGAAGAACTGCCCAGCGTGCTCAAGCACTTGGCAGCTTGGCAGGACGCTTGGTGTGGCGTGTCAAAATATAATTCTTCAGAACAACAGCAGCAGCCACACGCGGTCGGTACAGCACCACAGGGATGGAGGCGGCATGCGCATGAGCGTCATCACCACCATCATGCTTGCCACTCACCTTACTTAGCTTGGTGCCACTGCTTGCCTTGCTTTGCCTTGCCCTCCTCGTCAAATGTACCTCCTGAGATGTGTGTGTGGTGCAGCGTGGGGTGATAATACTTCCGGGTGGGCATCGATGCAGCCCCGTATCTCATATCTTCCGTTACGCAAATAATAACGCCTGCTTGAATACTACAAAACTTCAGGCATGATAATACGATAATACGATAATAATACTGCATGACAACAACAATGATGAACGCTTAATGTATCGTATGCACAACACGTTTCGGAGCAGGGTCGAAGATGCCAGCGACTTCGAAAATACGTAACTACACTACCAGGTATAATACAAGGATACCAGTACAACAGACAGCTCCTCGGAGCAATCGGAGCAACCCCTTTATGGACTGCCACACACAGCAGTGGTGTTCATTTCGCGATGTCGTTTGTTTTTCAAGAAACTACTTTTTTTCTTTTTCTTTTTTACCTGGTACGTGGTACTACTACTGTGTGTCACAAAACTGACGAGGGGGCCAAACTGAAGCCTCAGATATATTCAGCGGTTTGACGATCCAAATAGTCGACGAACACGTGACCATCAAATAAAGGGGGCGCAACACGATAACAATGAAGGGGTGCCGTCGCAATAATACGTTCCTAAATTGCATACTTGTGGTCGGCGTACTCGGCGTGGATCCGCCGGTGAGGCTCGTCTCTCCGATCTGCAAAAATAAAAAAATGCATTCGATCCAGCTGCGTTCGCCAGGATTTGCTTCAGCGGCTCCGGCCGCGTCTCCAGCGTCTCAAATCTGGATTGGGATACACCCTAAGGCCCAGAGCAAGGATTCTCCGGAAAAATAATTTGCTTTTAGCTCTCCGAGCGTCGCGGGCGTTTGGTGTTTTGTTCTCGGTTGTGCCAGGAACGCTTTTATTTTCACGATATATCCTCGTATCCTGCGTTATAACGCTTCACGTCCTCGTGTCTAACAGCGTATCATGTTGTGTGTCTTAAGAGCTGCGTAGTATTGCATTGCCTTGGGATTATTGTAGCCTCACAGGGTAGAGGTGCGGGAGTGGGTTTTGAAGAGCCGAATCTTCGCGTCATGTTCTATTAGTAGACCGTGGAACCGGTGCTTTCCCGAATCTTCCATATTTCTGCATAATATTATACGGCTCATCAGGGGGGGCTACTGCATGCAGTGTTATGGTATTGGCCTGGGAGCCTAACAATGGCTTAGGATCCAGAATTTTGGGTACTAGTATCATTGGAATAAAAGGGCTTCACCTGCCTTTGGAGGCATGTACAGTAGCTCTAAGAGCTGGGTGCGTTTTTTGGTGATTTGAGCAGCAGATACAGGGAAAAAACGAACGTAAACGAACGAACATGTATGATAGGTGCAAAACGTACGCAAAAAAAACAAAATCGGAAAACAAAATCGAAAAAAAATGTACGTCGGAAACAAAAAATATCGGAAAAAAAACTAAAAGTAGAGATTTTTCTAAAAAACTCGAATCATAATCGAAGAACCGTAGAAACGACGCGAGAAAATCGAAAATAAATAATAAAAAAAGATGAAAGAAGCGAACATCGGGCCGGGGGGGGGGGACCAAAACAAAGCGCATAAAAACAAAAACAAACAAAACGATTTCTCGGGACTCGAATCATAAACGAAAACATTCAAAACTGAGCGAGATAATAGAGAAACGAAAATAAAGACGAAAGGAACGAAACTCGAAGATAAATAAAAACACCTGAACCCCCCCCCCCAGAAAAAACCAAAGAAAACCATGAAGGTTCCCCTAAAGGAGTGAGGAAGGCTTTCTCCACGGGGGGGCTCTGAGAGCGCGCAGGGACTTTTAATCAAGTGTGCTTGGACAAGAGAGCGCACAGGGCCTTGTGGAATCAGGTGTGCCCTGAACAAAGACAACTACTGAAATCCAGGCCTATAGAGTCAGCCAGCAGCCTCTGACGTGGCATAAAAAGAAGCCAGCAACAATGCTGGCTATATGGAATTGGAGTTGGCCAGTCGTGCGCCTATTGGTATACTTCGTATATATCATATTTCATATCTGGTAAGTGATTTCAGCAACACCATGCAGGCTATATGGGCCTTATGGAACGGGAGGCGTTGGCACCGGCTCGGGGTTGTTGGCAATGCTCAGCACGCGGCGGCCACGATTCGGTGCGACATTAGACCCAGTTTTGCAGAGGTTGTGTTCCCCACCCTCTCTATCGATGCCGCAAGGCGGGGCTGAAACGCTCTGAGTCGTGAGAGCATGATGACACGTTTTGTACTGAAGAGAGTAGCGGCAAATCACTCCGATCGGAAATATAGAACTGTTCGGGTTTATATATGGAGGCCAGATGGTCGTTTAATTGAAAACCATGCATTATATAATAGGGATGTCCCCGCTTTGTCTGGCGCTTTTATCTTTCGGGGGGACAGGAGAAAGACCTCATTGACGGTTTACATCACACCGCCCAAGACAAACCACTCTACCAAAGAAACTAGGGGACAGACCCCCGCCCTCTCCCTTGGTCACAACATCGAGAACCATATCATACATCGAGAGCACGCTACGACGGTTTTCACCTTGACAATATGTCCTCAACGTAGGGGGTGAATCTCGAGGCTACGATTACAGGGGCTTTTGATTGCCTGTGCCGGCTGCCGCAATTGAAGAACTCCTCCCGCCGCCGTGCCGTTTTTTTCCCAGCGACCCTCCTCCCTCTCTATTCCTCTATTCCGCGTACCCATCGTACCCATCTCTGACTGAAGGATTACCTGCTGCTGGACCCCTCTAATTCGATCAATAGCTACAGGAGTCCTCGGAAAAGCCGGCGGCGGCAATTCCACTTCGGGCTGACCCAGCATGGGCGGACCATTTGGGCACGAAGACTTGATGGCGGCCGCTACGGCTCCAACCCCTTTCTTCACGCCTATAAAATCCTCGAGCGTGGCGTCGGGGTCCATCCTGGAATTTCCTCGCGGGTTTTCTACTGATACGTAGGCATGCACGCGTGTAATCAAGCGGTAACAACAACCGACATACTGGAGGTGTGGGTGACCGCTTTTCTGCGTGCCCTTTATTTAGTCCAGCGTTACCCTGAGGGCGGACATGTTGTTAATGAAAATGTACAGTCCAGATTCACACGTGGTTTGTATGCGGGGTCCGACCGAGCCCTTGCCTCCTTCCTGTGCATGCACGGCCCAAGTGCATCACTCTACGGACTAGACGTTTTGACGCCCCTTTGCAAGGTTTCACGCGTCGGTCAGATCACGACCTGCCTGACCTAGGTTGTACAGACCAGTGGGTTGGGAGACATATGTAGATCATGAATATCCTACAGGCAATCACGTGGAAACGTGTACAGATCACACAGTTCGTACAAGATCAGGGGACAACATTATTACAAACCTCGTTACACGCATGATAACATCACCACATCCTGTAGATCACTACTACTGCGAAAACATGCACAGATGATTCAGATCCTGTGGATTCGTCCCGCGGGAACTTGTAAAGAATGTGCAGATTCGTGAAAACAATCTTCGGGATTTGTACTGTGAACATATCTGTCCAACGTGTGCAAGGTTTGCCTGCAGCACGTTGGTTTTGCACCGCTCTTCACTCTTCACGCTCCGCGCACCCCCCCCCCTTACGAGGGGTTCATAGTAGAATACAGCTCACCCTTCATGCGACTCGCTGAACACCTCACGGCGCTTCGCGCTTGGTGCACGCGATGTCTGCCTGGTCGGT
>JBBMKB010075688.1:0-13283 GCA_037833945.1 Alaria marginata | reverse complement strand
AGCTGAAAAAGAGCGACCCGGAATTCAACGTGGAACAGATTATAAACTTCGAGGCAGACGCTACAGAGGGCTTGGCATATATCCACAGCATCGGAATAGTGCATTGCGACCACAAGCCGGCCAACGTCCTCATTTGTCGCAGTGATGCCCCTGAGGGTTTTGTGGGCAAGGTCACCGACCCGGGATTGTGGAGCGGCATCGGGGAGACGCGGGCCATCAAGATGGGAACCCCGGGCAGGGTGCCCCTCGAGAACGTCCTCAACGCAGTCCCAGCTGCACCGGGGCAGGACCTTTTTGCCGCCGCGGTTGATGTCTGCTACATCGTCTTACACCCTGTGGTGAAGAACACAAACGACAACGTGTGGATCCTTCCGGTTCTAGTAACCAACGAAGAAAACGCGCGCGCCTTAGCTCTGATCCCTTTGGCCATCGAGGAACCAGCGCAGGGGACGAACGCTCCCGTAAGGCGGATTCCATGTTGTCTTGCCGTAGCCCTCAAAATATTTTAGTTTGCGTGGTGCGTGGGTAACATGAAAGGAGTATCGCGGTCGACGTCTTCGCGGGCGAAGTTTCCTGGGGAGCTGATGCACGTCGACCTCGCCGGGCCGTACAACGCTTCTATCGGTGGGTCGGAGTACGTAATCATGTTCACCGACAGCGCCTCGAGGCTCATGCGGCCGTACGGACTTCAAATGAAGTCGGATCTGCCATCGATGGTTGAGCGCTATATCGCTGATATGGGGCAACCCTGCGCGTTCCGCGCGGACGGCGATCACCAACGGCGCGTACGTACGCATTTGCAATGGCCGCGGCATCCGCCGTGAGAACACGGCCCCGGGAACCCCCACACATAACGCCCCTGTCGAGAGCAGCATCTGGAGAGCGGCCAAGGCTGGCCACGTCGCCCGCATGGAGGTTTCCCGATTATTTCAAGGCGTTCAGCTCGAGACGGTCAAAAACGTTCGCTCCGCAACGGGTGGTCGCCTTTGGTTAGAGGCGATCCTCTGGGGAGCAGAATGCATCAACCGCTCGGCGACCACGGCGAACCACGGGATAATGTCACCGTATGAGGCGTACAACGGTTCTGTGCCGGAGATGAAAATGTTTGCATTTTTTCAGCCCGGCTACATGCGGGTGAATCGTGCGCAAAAGTCCCAATCGCAGGCAGTTGCGTGCTATTACCTCAATGGTGTGTGCAATCATTCATCCGATTGCGTTAAGGTGTTAAAGGCGTCCACTGGTGCGATTCGCTAGCGTGATCAATATCCTGTGGCTCACAGGTCTTCGGCGGTCAGGCCAGGTAAACAGCACTCATGATTATGGTTGGAAGGACTCGTGTTGTATTCTCAGAGAGAGAAAACGAGAGTGAAGTCGATCACCTGGGACGTCGGGACGTCGGTTCACCATGGCAGTTACACCAAGGATAAATATCCCGGGGTAAAAATGCCTTCCACCTACTATACGTATTCCGTCGCACAAGCCTGTGCGGCACCCTACAGCCGTACTCCGAGCATACTCAACACCATGGCAGTGCCATGAAGATCCATGAAAGCCCATGGCAATGCCATGGATTCTTCATGACAGTTGGTAGTGCCATGAAGGCCTATCAAGGCTCACGGCATGTCATGGTTTTGTCATTTCAATTGGTGATTCACGGACGGACATGGTAGTTCATGGCCGTGCCATGGCCACGCCATGACGGTGTCACGGCGTTGTTATGGCAATCCCACGTCGATTGATGGATGCCCATGACAGTGCATGGCGGTGCCATGGCCACGCCATGTAAGCACGACAGTGCCATGAAGGATTACAAAGGCCAACGGCAGTGTCATGGTTTCGTTATGACGGCTCCATGTCAGTTCATGGAGGACCATGAATGTTCATGGCCTTGCCATAAAGACGCATGAAGACACACGAAAATTAATGCCAGTGCCATGGCTACCGCGCGAAATACCATGACGGTGCAATGGGGAGGCCACCAAAACAAACGGCAGTGACAGCAGTGCCAGGAAGGACCATGTAGGAGCATTAAGGCGCATGGCAGTGCCATGGTATCGTCATGACAGTCCCATTACATTACAGTTCAATGTATACCCATGAAGAAACTTCATGCCAGTGCCATGGGTTTGTTATGACAGTCCGATGGCAGTTGGTGGAGGGCCACGAAAATTCATGGCAGTGCCATGACCACCCTCCAAAAGAACATGGCGGTGCCATGGGATTGCTACCAAAACCCATGAAAGTTAGCGCTTAGAAGGCCCGACGCGTGCTACGATAGGGGTACAGTACCTCTTTTTCGCCTAAACATTTCTGGCTGATGAGGCTCCTCAGTTAGTAGCCTAAATATCTGCCCAATATCGTTGGAATGTCACTATTGTTTGACAGCGTGATTCGTTTTCTACCTACAGTAGCTAGAGCGGTGGGATTGTTCGCCGGGTTGCACTTTCGTTTGATAACAAAAACAGACTTTGGGCGGAGGTATAGAGCCCCTCAAGTGAAGAACCCCAAGAAAGGTACGTGCACCCAAAAAAGGTACGTGCACCCCTACCGTAGGATGCGTCGCCCATGAAATGATATGGCTACGCCCGGCCGTGCATAAAAGCGGCTGGCATGGCAGTGTACGGGAGTTGACGAAAAAATAGTGCATTGTAAGTACAGCCCCACGGCAGCCCTGATCACTCTTCTTGTGGCGTACCATGGTAGCTGCCATGGCATTGTCATGGTACTGCCATGGACCTTCATGGCAGCTTCATTGCAGTGCCATGGAAATGTCAAATTCTGCTTGTAATATGTATCGTTGTTGTTGCTGTTTTTTTTTTTACTTTCAAATTGCGCCGAAAGATACGATACCATACGTACAACGCGTGCTCTGTTCAAAGATACGTTTTCCATACTGAGAGCAGCATAAACTCCATGTTTCCATTTTTTCTTTGTGACGCGCATCGTCTAGAGTCTAGGTTTGACGCTGCTAATAAAAGTGAGGGGAAACAATCGAGTTCCACCTGTCTGTGCTAGCATCGGGAGCACAAGGCTCTCCCCAGTGATACCATGTATTATGTGCTGCCTGCTGCTGAACAGCACTACAGTAAGTCTACTCTACATCGTCATCACGACCCGCTACCACGGCACCATGTTGTGAAGAGCGGGGAGGCAAGCATGCGCTTTCAGTGCCTTTCGTCTATGAGCACCATGATAAAAAAAGCAAGATGTTTCCGTCAGCAAGGTATCATCGGTCAAGGGCCAAGGGTTATACGGCCTAGGGGCTACCAGCACGACATGGGACTCTGGAGCTCTAGGGTAGGGTCAAGCGCCTAGGACCGAAGAACGAAGAGCTTTGCCGCTGCTACACCAGATGTACAGAAAGAGTTGTCCTACAATCGTACGTATGGTTTTATAGATCAACGAGATCTTGTGTTTATTCCCAACGCCGAAGAAACGCGTTTGCAAAACACTACTGCTGTAATGATATGTACCAGGTATGATGAATAGTTTAGCCAGGTTCAACAGGAGACGACGCTGCTGGGAACGGGCATGCGACCACCCCCCGTGGATCGTGGATCAAACATGGACAAGCGTTGTGTCTTGTGCCCGAATTCTGTTCTGAAAGAGCCTGGGGTCCGGTGGCGCACGAGGATCTTGGGGATCTCGTGGGTGAGCCAAGAGCTACTTCCGTCAGATGTAAGATCCAACCTCGATATGTTTGTTTTTCGGCCCTTGTTTTTCTGTTTGCAACAGAAACTCAAAGAGAGGAAAAACACGGACGACGGCAAACGAAAGTCTGTGATAGAAAGCATCGCTTTGGGACGGACGGGTGGATGGACGGCTCCATCCTGCCAAACTCAAGGCTAGCCCTCATCGTTGCGTATCACGGTTGCTTCCTTGCCCGCAACTTTGCGTGCCGCCGCTTTTGTGCTCAAGAACAGCCCCCTCTTGCGGGCGCGGCTATATACCAGGCACACAATCCCTGCATTTTGATGTACATTTGGCTGAAGGAATGATCGAATCCTGGCGATGAACACACACCTTTTAGTCTTCTTGACGGCCTCCCGCTTTTTGGTTCAGGACAGTTTGTGAGCAGCAATACAACAGCAGCTGAACAGGGTGTGCAGTTGCTAGGGGGTGGTGGAGCCCGATCCGGATCCAATGCTCCTTGGAGGGGGTTGAGACAGGGCCTTAGCTTGGGCATCGAACAGCGTGAAACGGATGCGTTCACAATTTCGATTGTGCAAAGGATTCTTCTGTTGACTATCAGGCGGGTGCGGGTGTTAGTAGTCTCTAAAATTATGTCACTTTGCTTTTGTCCCCGTTATATACAACACGCCTTCATATTTTTGTGGAGCAATCAGTTTCGTACCGGTTGGTATTGCACTTGGCACTTGACCAATCACATGCCGTATGGTATGCTCCGCCCTACCAACGGCGCAGCAAGTGGCGTGTCGCCTGGTCAACCAGGTACGATCTACGGGCTATGATGGTACCACCCCATGGCACATGACGTCGTGTGGGTTTTATTGTCGTTACGTGCCATGGGGCGCTTCGGGTTGACAGCAAAAACAAACGCGAGCTCCATCGACGACCTTTGCCTGTCCAAACAAAGACGCATCGATATTTGTCCTCGAAAGCTCGCCGGAGGGACGCAGCGATTGGCCCTCCCCCCCAAGGAGTGGAGCTGAAAATCACGACTACGGGGGCATTTAGGAGCCATCTCCGGATGTCAGGTAGGTTTGTTTCGGATTTGGGTTATACGGGGTTATAAGGCTAGGTGCTGGTCTTAAGGGCTGTGAGAGCCGCAGCGACTAGTTTTAGACCAGTTTTTAGCGCGATGTAAACCCAAATATAGGATATAGACACTCTGCAGCAGGGCTTCGCTGCCGTTGCACGTTGGCCTGCGGGAGTTGGCTGGTGAGCTAGAGACGACGGGGGCCGCAGCCATGCGAAAACGCAAGGCCTGAAACCCGAGGATGGCCCCTAGACGCCCCCGCAGTCTTGGTTATCAGTTCCCCACAAGGAGTGGTTGGGTATTTTTGTGAGTAAGTGGCCCTCCACCCAAAATCAAGGCACGTCGTGTGGGTTTTAAGTTCGTTTTTGTGCCATGAGGCGTTTCTCGTTCAGCGCAAAACGAACGCGAGCTCCGTTGACGACCTTCACAAAAAGGCAGCGTCGACAAAATTGTTCGCGAAAGTTCGCCGGGGGGACGCTGCGTCCCCCCTCCCTGCCAAAATCCGCTCCATAAGCGATTATTATCAAGGATACAGCTCACCGTTCATGCGACTCGCCGAACACCTCAATGCGCTGGGCGCTTGGTGTAAGCAAATAATGTCTGCCCGGTCGGTAAAAACCCGACATGCTCCGTCTCGGCATTGCAGGGAAGCGAGGGTCTATGGTCGTAAGACTACGGCCATGAACGACAACGAGAACACCCCCCCCCACGGAGTGGCTGGATACTATGTGCGATGACGGTAATAATTATATAGCTCTATAGGTTGGATACGCAAGTAAGTGCTGTTAATAATATAAATCAAGGTCGCCGGATAGACGCACCGGTTGGCCTAGCGCCGTTCCATCCCTCCGCAAGAGATCCCTAGGAAGCATCCCCGGTGCGTCATCTATACACAGAATACGCACCGAACGCCTCCAAAGCCACATCACACAATCAACCCGTACCTACATGAGTGCTTTAAAGCCTACTTGACAACTCCTTGTCACCCTGACGTGTTGTCAACAAGGAAATTACGTGACGCCTGAATCGCGGAACCCAATTATCTCTCCTTTTCCGTCTATATGGGTCCCACGGCGTCACACCTAAAGTAAATACGCAAATCCCAGCTCCGCTACCGCGCAAGTAACCAAACCCCACCTCGAATGTCTCTGCGTTGAGACTAGGCAAATCAATCTTGCCAAAACTTCTATATACGTCAAGTTACAAATGTAAAATCGGCGCACCTAGCGCATATATATCCTACCTTATTCTGGCATGGGGTAATATAAGGGACTGCTTTTGCTTCACACGAGGGAAGCTCATAAGCAGTAAACGCGGACACCCGCTCCGCCCCGCCCCACCCGCCACCGCAAAGCACCTTCCACTACCTATCGTGTCAGGCCTATGTTAAAACAACTATCATAAAAATGGACTGGGAAACCTATATATGATGGAAACAACAAATAATAGGAAGAACCAAGGACGCAACCACGTTGAAGTAAAACCGAGAGAAAGTTGAAATTCCGAAGGTAAAGCAACGGAAATCCACAAAAAATAAAATACCACCACCGGCGTGCGTGAGAGCTGGAAGCAAAAGAGCCGTCCAGCCTTTTTTCGCACAAACTTTTCACGCACCAAGCCTCTTGCAACACTGTTCATGCACCAACTCTCTTGCGACACCCCCCTAAATAGGGTCAGTACCAACGCCAGCCCTCCCGAACACTCCCCCCCGATAAGGTCGGTACTAACGCCAGCACTCCCAAAACACGCCCCCTCTCCCCCCCCCTGCCCCCCCGACCAGACAGAAAATACTCCGCTACTGATGCCACAGCATGCGGCAGAAATACAATACAATTAAAGCTACATAAACGATGGTGCTACCAAAATATGCCGTCTTTGCGTACGTACGTGAATAAGAGGGGGGGCGGCGGTTCTAATCGAATGATTTGTGTGTGCTTCAGTTCATTCAGCGCTCGCCGATAGCGTATAACAGCGCTTTTCACCAAGCTAGAGGGAGAAAAAAAAATTGCATCCGTTCTTTTAGGGACCGTGCATCCCACTCTCCCAGTAGAGTCTTACCTCGACGGCTATTAACCTTATAAGAACTGCAAGAAAAAGATCCGACACTAGTTCCAAGTCATTTGTACTCCCAAAGATGGATGCACTTCTAAAAGGACTATAACCCTTTTACAACCGGAACGAATATCCTACACTAATTCCAAGTGGTTTGTCCCAAAACAAATGATGCAGTTCTTAAAGGGTTGGACTAAGACGTTATCGCGCCCCTGTTTCCTACCGGTATACGGTCGGTTTACCGTACTCCGCGGCTTCGAAGCATTGCGCTACAAGAAAAAGAACGCCAGAGGGGTGCCCTAAACCATGCGCTCAACATCGAACCAACGACAGACAGCCCAAGCACTCCCCTCCTTCCCGATGACTTCGTCGATAACATCGCGCCAGACCATGCGCACAAATCGAACCAACGACAACCCTAGCACCCCCCCCCCCCTCCACGATGACTTCATCGACAACATCACACCGGGATAAGCGCAAGGGCGGGTCGGGGACTACTTCGGGCGCGTATCCATCAACACGAAAGCACCGTCTCATTGTGTTTACTCTGTTAGAAACACACCATAACCACTGAACTAGCAGTGAGATATGCCATAACCACCGAGCTAGCAGTCAGCTATGGTGAAATCTCTTAACATTTTCAACATGGCTGCCGCTCCTAAAAAAATGCCCGCCAATAGCTCGTGCTGCGGCCCGGGGCAACGCTGCTCCTAAACATGCCAGCTAATAGCTCGTGCTGCGGCTACACTGCCTCGGGGGCGACACTACTGGGAGCTCGCATTCCTAATCCTCGTCGGTGTGCAAACGCGGTCGTGTCCGTCGGTTTCGGCAAGGCTCCTCGTCCGGATGGCCGAAAATTCCGACCAACTTCCACCGCCACCTTGTTGCCTATGGAGAGCGCACTGTAGAGGACCAGTGTGTCGAGAGCGATGTGAACGTGCCGCATGGTCCATGTAATCATGATAAGTGTTGCCTTGTAGCGCGCGTCGAGTACGTAGACGATTCCGCCTATGCCGATGGCAAGGTCGACGACGATCGCTATCGCTGACAGGAAAATGTAGAACTTGATTCGACGGTGGAGCCGCCACACCTGAGTTTTGGAGGACGGGAGAAAAGGGAAAAGGCACGTGTCAGCAGCAGCAGTAGCGGTAGCAGTAGCAATGGCAATGGCAGCAGTAGAACAGTACCGGCCCTCTGATATACTATAGAAGTATTGGTTTTAGGCTAGTTTTCATATTTGAGAAAGGCTGTGCCCTACACTAACTTCAGTACAACAGCTAGATGTAGAATTTCTTTTTCCCCCGTAATTTTTAGGTAAAGTTTCTTGTCGGGCTCTTTCTGACAAGAGAGTTAGTGTGTTCTACAGCAGTGTGTGTTCTTCACGGTCGCAGGAGTATAAGCAGGAGCAAGTACAAGAAGCAGCAGCAGCAGTGTGTCTTGTGTTTTTCTCCGCATTAAACCGTTATTTCTATCAATCGACATCCAGCACACCCAGCAGTAGTAGGGCGCACCCGGTAGCAGGATGGTTAATAACCAAAAGGGGCAGGGGGAAGCCGGCGGTCGTTCTTTAGACAAGCCCAACTCGTCGATCGAGAGGACACGAAACATTAAAAGCCGCGAGGCTTCTCTACAGGCTCGACACCGAGTTGAGCCTCGACAGCCCTCGCTCGTTAAGCCGTTTACGGCGTCGTTGACATGGAAGAAAAGGGAATGCCAGGCCAAGCAAACGACTCCTCGAGCTAGAGGGGAGCACAATGACGAGTTTCTAACTTACACCGCGCCAAAGACTAGGAACCCCTTACGAGATTGCTCAAGCCGGACTATCCGACCGCCATCGCCGACCAAAAGGAACGCACACAACTTGACGACGGTTACAAATATCCTGCTGCATGGGGTCCTAGCGACAGCTATACCACTCTGTCCGGAAATATAAGGTCCGTTTGATGATACATTTTAATACAAAACGGTTATTATATTTACGGACAGAGTGGTACTATCGTATTGTTTTTTCCCGCAGTCGGGTGGTGCACTCATTATTGCATCTGCCTTGCTTTGCTTGCCCCTCGGCTAGGCTGCAGGCATGCGCTCCAAAAATGTCCGAACAAATCAAGCGACTGACCTGACGAAGCTCAGGCCAACGGAAGATGACCAGTAGCGCTCCAATTATCGTCATCGCCACGCCAGCCAGCAGCTCCATACAGAAGATGGACGCCAGCACCCACTTGTGCTTATCCTGGCCAGTATATATGCGGGTAAACGTAGCGAGGTGTTAATAATATTCAGACCAAATTTAGGGAAGACGGGGCGGGGGGGGGGGGTGCTCGGCCCGTAAACGAATTATCGTCTCACATTGGTTTGCGCAAGGCCACCTCACTTTAGGTTGCGCAAGGGCATCCCACGTTGGGTTGCGCAAGGACAAAACCAGGTGCGTCGCCACAAACATATACACGTATAGCGTCCATCGCTACTCACACTGACTCACGTTTCCCGCGATTTAGGGTTGGCGTTCTATCTTTACCTGGGACTCTCTGGGTCGGTCTTTCGTCGCCGGAAGATCTAGGTGCGCACAAAAAAACAAATCTTTTCATCGGGGCCCACAATTTTCGGGCAAGAAAAGCGACAAAAGTGCCAGCTATGGCTGACATTGATTCGCTACGACCGCGTTTCGCGCACACTTCAAGGTCGAAGACAGAATCGAGGTATTACAACGGTCGGGGGGAGTGCCTTGCTCAAGCCACAGCCGACTGCTTACCACTACCACCTCTCCCGGGCCCGCTCGGCCTACCGGTTCGGAAATCGCGGGTGTCGCAAGGACAGCGTTCTATAGCCTCCGCCTGGATGTTGTAATCGGTCTCCATCGTCTCGAGGCGCGAGGTTCTTACCCGGAAGGTGCCAACGTTCGTTCGTTCATTTGCTCGTTCGTTCGTTCTTTGGTTCGTTCGTTCATTTTCCCGCTCGTGCTATTGTTCAAAGCGACGCCGACAGCTAATCCAAAGCGACACCGTTAGTAGTTGCTTTGTTCAAAACGAAACCGACAAACGGAGCTTTTCACTCCGTCTGTGTGAGCGTCTGGACTCGAAGCTCACCTGGTCGGTGTTGATAGACCACAGTAGAGTCCCGCTCACGGTCATCGTCTCCCAGAAAGGCACCACCGCTGCCGTAGCCAACACCGAGATCAACAGGAACCCCAAGATAATCTGGGGCGATGTGACCGCCTTCACCGTGGACATGGTGTGGTGGCTCTGCACAAGACAAAGAGACAAAAACACGTCGCGTCGACGGAGTGCATGGCACAGGCATCGCAAGGGAAGGATTAGCTTGGACCAAGGCTAGCGAGGGTATCAGGGCCATGAACCAGCACGCATGCGCACCTGGGGAGGGGGGAGGGGGTGGAGGCCGACCGGACGCACGGTAGGGCATTATTAGACTAATCTCGAGTCGATGAAAGATCTTGACGAAGGGGTCACGAGTAGCCCATTTCCGGTCAAAAATGTCTGGCCGTGGAGACCGCCGGTAGGAAAAGGACTGGAGAGTGCGGCAAGTTCTACAGAGCGCTTTTACGTCATGATCAAAAGCTGTTATGGGGGGAAATACGGTACCGTACCACATTGTATAGGAAAAGTAGACAGCGCACAACTGCGGCACGCACTCTTAAACCCAGGAGATGCAAATATGCCCGGAGACGGCGGTTTAGGTCTGTGACGGACGGCCGTCTAGACGTAATGTACTAGATTTAGTGTGGGAGTCCCTATACAAGGGTGTGACCGACGCAAATTTGAATTTAGGCTTGTGATGGAAGGGCGTCTAGACGTAATATACTAGTTTTAGTGCGGGAGCTCCTACAAGTGTGACCGAAAGCGTCCAAAAACTGCCGTTTCCTGACAGCTTTGAGAAGATGCGGTCGACATCAGACACTTGCACCGCACCGTCCCTATCAAATATGTGAGGAGGCACGTCTGTCAAGCGACAACGTGAACGCCAAGGGTGTATAGCAGAGTGTTTCGCACTGAAACCTAGTAGTTTGGCGTTGGTCAAGGGAAACGAAGGGAAAGTTGCAGCGGTGAGTTTAGTAGGGTACACGCTGGGGGTACCCGGGTGCACACCCGAGTATGACCCAAACAAATAGGCTTGGTACAAACAATTAGCCTTGGTAACCGGGTACCCCAGAGTATAGAGACTAAGCTATAAACTCGTTCGAGCTGGTCGGTGTTTCTTGCCGGATTACTTGCTCGTTGGCTTGAGTGTTTCTTTTTTAGATTTCAACAGTTTTCCCCCCCGTTTCCACTTGCGATACCCCAGGAATTTTCAGCCTGACCACATCCCGAAGGGAGAGCTTGTAGAATACCACTCTGAACTGAAATATAAGCACCGATTTGTACTAACATTAGTGTATTTAAGGTGCTTATACTTCCGGTCAGAGTGGTAAACTGTAAGCTCGTTTGGGCTGGTCGGTGTTCCTTGCAGGGTTTCTTGCGCGGTGTCTATTAACAGTTATTTTTTATTTTAGTTTTTGAGATTTTTTTCGCCTTTTCAACTTGGGACACCCCCGGGGGCTCAAGATAACCACATCCCGAAGGGGACCATTGTACCCTCCTAAACACACCCTCGAAAAGTTGCTGTCTGTCAGGGGGTGAAACTGTTGTCCCTGACATATTTGGTCTCAAGGGACCCGCCGGTCCCCCATGTTTCCAAATGCGGGGCCAGCGGTGGGCGAAGAAACGGCGAATCTCGCCACCCGGTAGCCCGATAGGACCCATTGGACCCGTCGGGTTTTCATTGGGCTATTCATTATCCCGCCGCACGAAAGGGGACCCTTTCGGACCGCTCCCGAGCTGCTGAACAAATATAAAACGTTTAAAATGAAAAAAAAAAGTCTTCTACGCCCCCCAGAGGACAAGGACACCCAAGGGTGTGCTTCCGCCGCGCGAAAAGCCGTTTATGAGGACCCTTTCGGACCGTCCCCGAGCTACCTCCAGTTAAAAACTAAACGGTTTTGTTCCAAAATGAACGGTTTTGTTGTAAGGCGTCTTCTCGCCGAAACGCTCCCCCTGGAAAAGAACGACCGAGGGCGCTCTGCTTCCCTGCCAGGCACCGCTTCGTTAGGCATGGCTTTTACATGTCGTCGAGACGCTTTGCTCGGACTTCCGTGACTGGTCTATCTACCTACATCCTTCGTGGGCACATAGCTGCGAAATTGCGGATGCGTTAAGATGAAGCTTAAGCTCACCACACTTCCACTCGTATGTCGTGTCAATGTAACCAGGGCTTTTCACGGGTGACGAGCCGACCCGATGATCGGGTTAGGAGGTTTTCAAAATCTCGCGGGCCGAGCCCGGTCGGGTCAGGAGGTGTTCCAAAGCTCACGGGTCGGGTCGGGTCGGGTCAGGTCAGACCAGGAGGTTCCTAATCTCACGGGTCGGGTCGGGTAACCCTCACCCGAACTGACCGGCAACAAGTGACCTGACCAGTGAAAAGCCCTGAGATTTAACCCTTTTGCAGGAGAAAAATGAAACATCCTAAATTCGGGTTGTTTTTCCCCGAAATCGTGGGCGCAATTCTGAAGAGGTCAACTCGGTTGCCGAAAAATAGACCGCGGCAGCGCGCAGCCGTGGCACCGGCAGTGGTTGGGTACTATATAATAAAATGATTTCAAATACGTCAGCTGTGCGTTCGATCAGTTCAGTAATCGATACTCAGCTATGATATTTCCAAGCTGCATGATACATATGATACGTCAGCCGCGCGGTTTTTTTACATACTAATAATCCCCCAATAACCCTTTTGGGGCCCAGGTACAGCGACGTACAAACAGTGATAAGTAAGTGTGATATACAATCAACCTTGTTGGAAAGGCGTGCACCAGTACGATACAAGTACTATCACGCTGCGCGCTTGCCGTACTTCCTTCCTGCTTCTGTCGCAGTTGAGACACACCCCTTACCTCAGCAGTCCATGGCTGCTTCATTAGGCCTTAGCCGATGCTGCAATCGTCAGTTTCTATCGACATTTTTTCCCTCTGAATTCCCAAGGGGGTTGAGGATAATAGCTCAGCGACTCCCCTGGATGCTGCCAGGATCAACAGCACATTTTTACAAGGGCGAGTTCGACCCACAACCAGTCTGCGTACTGATATTATATAATAACCCGCGTGGAGGGGGATAAAATCTGACAATAACAACGTACCCATTATATATACCACAGGTAGTATCATGGGATCACTCACCGAGACTACCAGGGCTAGGTTGACGCAGATGGCCACGTTGGTCACGGCCAGCATGTTCCCTGAGGCCAGCTCCAAAAACTTCATGGCCTTCACGAACTTCAGGTCGCCTGAGGTGGTCCAGCATAGGAACACCATCTGGGCTAGCACTAACTGCGCCAGCTGGTGAAGGAGCCCCCTGAGAGAAAAGAGGACACAAACCCGGGGCGGAGATTCACCAAGAGGAGGGAACGGGTCGGGGGGGGGGGGGTGTACTCCTTTCTTACATGGCCGTAGTCATAAGACCATAGA
>JBBMKB010075677.1:0-13283 GCA_037833945.1 Alaria marginata | reverse complement strand
TTTTCGACCGGATGTGCCAGTCGGATTGCTCAGTCGAAAAAAAGTGAGTCGAAAAAGCTCTTTCTCGACTGTATAAGTAGCCCGATTTGGTCTCCAGTCGAAAAGGGCCGTTTTCGACTGACGGATCCGACCGTATAGGAATTGGCCTAACCCTGGCAAGTTTTTGCTGCAACTGCGCCATTCAAGGATAAAATACGTGACGCACTTTTTTAATACGTGTCTCCCCGATTCCCGCCCTCAGGTGTGCGGAGGTTTGGATCCAGAGGTAGACATTAGACATACACTCGCACTTCTTGGCATAAAAATTCAAACGCTACGTAAGGTTGTGAGGTGGCTGACTCTAAGTTGATGAATAATCACTAGTTATTAGACTAGTTTGCTTATATAATAGGTATTGCAGTCATTCATAGTTGCGTGTGGCAGTATGTGGAGGAGTGCGTCTTTGCATCTGCCTGGTGCGTTTGTGGCTCGATGTGTGGTGTTTCTTATTGAAGACCAAGTCAGGTAAATGGCTTTTACCCCGCCACCCAACTAGTATCTAGCCGTGAAGCCAAGTCCGGCCAACTCACACCCCGACCAAACGCAAAATGCCCAGACAGGCACGATTTCGCAGCTCTTGAACGCAAACGAGAAATCCACGTTCACCCTGTTGCCACCACCCACCACAGGCGAATATTTATCACATTGGGCAGACCACGATCTAGATTTTCTGGATCCTATATCTGTCGTTATGATATGTTGGGCAGGATCTGTATAGCACAGATCTAACCCAGGGAGCATGCGCTAGACTGTGCAGATCATCCGGCTCCCACCCGTAAACAAGGCCATGCGATCATTTTGACCAGAGATCTGCCTGCCCTGAAAGACATAAGGCCACGAATAAGGATCTGATCTATCCGATGTGTAGAATGAATTAACGTCCACCCTGTTGCCACAACCCGCCACCCACCACAGGCGAAAGCTCTTTTGCGAGAGGCCGAGTCGAGACTGAGCTTTCTCAAGATAGCAACGCCCAGGGGCAGGGTTGGCAGTGCCGGCGCAACTCGCGCCGTTTACAGGGACGGCAAGGTGGTGGACGGAGAGAGAGCAAGACAGCACGACAAAGCACGGCATAGCAACTGGGGGGGAGGCAATTTGGACCCCGACAGCGTCAGACAACACAATCAAAACTTGTCCCGAGCAGGCTTCGCGAATCACCAACAAGTTTACGGGCCGAACGGTTTCTGATCGCGACCTTTTTGGTCTCCTAAATGTTTTTGTTGGGTGCCTAATTTTTTGTGTTGGGTCTTCTTTTTTTTCGTTAGTTTTTATGCACGCGTGGTCTCCTTAAGACGAAATTTGTGGGTTGACTGTCTTATTTAGACCCGTCAAGGCCTCTCGAGACTTAATATACTGGTTTTAGAGTGGGAAGATCCTTGACGGCTGTCCGCAAAGGGGCAAGAGTCCCGTCAACCGAAATACTTGCTGGAGACGGTACGGATGGTATTCTTGTGCGGTCTTCGTGTTGCGGCACGTCCAAGGCATTGCGAGTAGTGTGCGTCAGAGTTGGTGGGTGTCCAATGGTGGGATTGTGAGATGGCTCCTACTGGTCCAGCGCTATCAGTCTAGCGAGTACGCAATAAATGAGAAGTAAAGATGCTGCGGCCTTTCCATCGTAGGCACCAGATAATTACCATGGTTTGGGTTTTCCAGTGAGATTGTGTCGAACTCGATACTAAAAGCCATATCAGACAAACCGTTCACTAGCAGAAGATACGCAGCCAATTGTCCGGATCGTCTTCAACTGTATCACGACTAGCTTGCACAGTTGAGGCTCGACCGATTGGAAGAGCTCACAGCTGACGCGGATTTTAATATATTTATAAAATCGTCTTTGTATCCCGGACCAGAGTGAGCGATATTTTTTTACGCTGACGGCCAGCGAACCTTCATATTGGGTTGGAACCTTGCACCTGCGGCGCTGCTTCTGGGGACCTGTCGTTGTTTTCAAGCGCTTGAACACAAGCACTCCAGAGGGTTCATGCTTCCTTTCATTTCGACACTTGCACGATCAGCAGCCCGAACCCCCCGGGCTAACGTCGCCCCCTCACAACCGCCTGATTCATCTTCTCTTCTTGAACGCATAACATTTCATGCCAACTCGCCACCAAGCCGTTTCGCTCCAAACTCTACGCCTCGCGATGACACCCAACAACACTAGCAACGACAACAGCAAAAACAATGGGAGAACGGGTATACAGAAACACGAGCCTTAAAAAAAGGGTCAAGACTAGCCCTGTTTCGAAGATGGCCGTAGCAGCGCGGATATATCTCACAATTCTGTGCCGGAAGGTCGCTGTGTTAAGTTGTCCATCATGAGAACGGGCTGACAACGCTAGGTTACCTACAGAAGTCCTACAGCAGTATAAATAGTGCGTAGGTGCCTAAAAATATTTACGTACCCACATGTATTTTAGGCGAATTTCACACCGGCGAACGCAGCGCCTTCATTATACAGCAAACTTTATCAAGCACAACGAAAGTCTGGTCCTGGCCCCGCGCCCTATTGGAAGATAAACACACCTCCAACTTTGGGACAGCCCCTGCGCAATCGTACGAGTACGAAGTCCGACAATATTTTTGCTGGCTATATATATCCCGACAATTTACCTACCTGGTGCTCATTTTCGCCGCAAAAAATTGCCTCCCGACCAAAAAAATGTTCCCCAATAAGAGGGGGTATACAATAATACCAAAAACACAACTCCTTTCTTTACATGAGCTCGCATGGTCGGAAAAACGCAGCGTCGTGGTTTGAATGCTTGTGCGACTCAACCATCTTTTAGCGAGGCCATATGTTATGTACACACGCAGCCACACGAGATTGCCCTGCCGAAAAATGTGGCAGCCACGACGCAAGGATGGAGACGTAAGAGATACACTAACCCGCCACTTTTACTGTATCCGGTGGTACGTATCGTACTCACTCCGCCAGAAAAACAGAGGCTGTTGGTATAAGCAACAGTCGCAAAGTTTCGACAAGACCACAAGGTCAACCACACGAATTAAACAAACCCCCAAAAACGTAAAAACAAACCCCAAAAAACATAAAAACAGCCCCCCAAAAGTTTAAAACAACCACATAAACTCCATTTTTGTGCGTGCGCATTTACTCTCTAAACAAACACACAACTACTCCAACGGTCACCACATTTATTCTACATTACATACGCGGCACACGCCAACTTCCGCAATAACATAAAAACATGTCAGCCCGACGTCTTCATGTTTAGTGCGTGCACTCGTCTTTTCTTTCGAATTAAACACACGAGGCAAGAGGTACCAACACTTCTGATTCCACACTACACACCTGCAACAAAAACATATTTGCTTTAACCCCGCCGCCTAGGCTTGCTCCATCCCACTTCATCTGCCTACCCTCTTCACTGCCAGTCTGACCGTAAATATAAGGGAACTTTGGATACAGTAGTGGTCCCTCCATAGTGCCGGTTGAGTAGTGCCCGTAGCCCGCTATAGCGCCTGTGAAGTCGCTTGGCACAGATGGATAGAACCAGTAGTGGCAGTATGCGGGGTAGCACCGTTTGCCTCTATAGTGCCGGTATTTCCGGCTGGCACATACCGACGCTATAGAGGTACCACTACTGTATTAAAGTACGTCTCAGTGTCTCTATCTAAATAACTACGATCAGACCGCCACAGTATTTTTACAG
The DNA here is from genome assembly GCA_037833945.1 of Alaria marginata. Lineage (NCBI taxonomy): Eukaryota > Phaeophyceae > Laminariales > Alariaceae > Alaria > Alaria marginata. Next base: position 9,573 of record JBBMKB010075677.1, on the reverse strand, counting down.
TAGGGGCAAAAAAGGCACTGACCTACCTACTGGCACTACGACGGGGGCAGCACCACACGACACACGGCGGCCGTTCCCAAACACTCTTTTAGAACAGCAAAACAAACGATCCCACACTATTTCCAAGTAGTTTACCCCCAAAAACGCGGATGCAATTATAAAGGAGCTAACCCTTACACTATTGGAAACAAAAAATCCTACACTAATTCCAAGTGATTTCCCCCAAAAAACATGGGCGCAGTTTTAAAGGGCTTAATTATGGAACTGCAATCCCGTTTTGGGGACAAAAAACACTTGAAGTTTGACTACAAGTAGGATCGTTTTAGGAGGTGAAAAAGGGTTAAGGCACGGACGGATTCGAAGAAATTGCGCTTGAAGACGGGAACGAAAAGAAAGCAGGCGCCCATGAGGCGTTCGGGTCTCGGAGTTGCACTATCTCGGAAGGCGTGCACTTGCGCAGTAGCTTGAGGTAGAGGTACACCAGTCCCGAGGCAGCGGCGTCAGTGACCAGAAACACCCACACAAAGATCCTGTAACGCCATGGTTCGCCCAAATCAAACGCGGATCGAAGGCGCACGGCGCAAAAAGAAAAGACAGGGCAACGGGTACGGATGTGATGGTAGTGATGATGATATCACATTAGCTCAGTTCCTTGAAGTCTAGCCCTTTGTCACAAAACATGCATGGGTAGGGGTGGGGTTCACGTCGTTTTTTGCTGTTTTCGATTGGTGGCAGTTTACGAAAAGGATTCGACTACTGTAGAGTGTGTTGCTGGAGTGTCCTGAGGTAGCCGTGCACGAAGCATAGCTTAAAGCTTTCGCCTTGGCTGTGCGCAAACGGGAGTCGCCGAGTTGAGCGGCCTCTACACAGATACCTACAATCACAATACATCAAGCTGCACCAACACGAAATTCCGCACAAACTATCCCTCTAGCGGCGCAGTGATACGCAACACATGTGCATCTCTACATCCCGTGCACTCACCACGTAATTCCGCCGCTCAACAGCCAACCAAGGTCCCAGCAAACCCTCAAACTGTAGTAGAACAGGAAGGCGTTAGCTGCTCTCAGTCGAAAGGTCGAAGAGACGTAGCCCGCGATGGGTCCCCAGAGCATCAGGATCAGCGGCCTAGAGCGCCGTTGGGCGTCCGGTATCAAATGAAAACAACAAGGCGGATATGTAGGTGGTCGTCGTGCGCGCGAAAGTTACATACCAGCAGCATAGGTTGAATACAAAATTCCTCGCAGCAGGCCAAACGAGATGCGAGGTGGCTGCAGTACATCTCAAGAGAATATTGTATGGCACTGCACTTCACACCATGGGAAGCCTAGGCTCCCGAGGGGATCTCTACGAGAGGGCGGCGATCAGCATAAATTGACTGCGGGTCGACATATGTACAACCGTACACGAAACCTACCCGGTATATTGGTCGTTTCGCAATTAGTCTACCAATTTACCCCCATTCAAAAAATCGATATCGAGGGTCACACACGTCCCCGATCTTTGTGGTGCAGTTTGTCTCACGTGAACGCGGAGGCGCCGTACAAAACTACCACAGCATCCAGAACGGCCAGCACTCGGACAGCTCTTGAGTACTGGTGGCAGGCCATCAGCTTTTCGCTGGAAAGGGTCGCCCCTGAAGCAAGAGCAGACATGGAAAGATATGGGTAAATTAGGGCGATTCCTAACGAACGAAAAAAAAAACATGATTCGAGACAAAAAAAAAACGCGGTTCGTGACACTGGCGTCATGTCACGTTTTCAAAAAACGAATTCACGTGTTTGTGTCATAAATCGTGACATCACTTATTACGGAGTGAAAAAAGAAAAACGCAATTCGTGCCATTATTTTTTGTTAGGAACGACCCTTACTAAAGCAGAGGGGGGGTTGAAAGAGGGTGTTGGCCTAGTCTTCCCCTTTTCGTTGTCGTGGACAAATAAAAAAGCGCAAAGGGTTGCAGGCGTGGGGCGAGCACGTATGATAGCAGAGCCTCCGCATCGTCGCGAAACGTGTATCATTTCGTACCGCACAGAGACAAGTTAGTCTGGCTTTAATACCGCACTATCATTAGACACATTCTACGATAGAGGATCACCGTTTTTTTTCTGAAACTCCTCACTTGAGGAGCTCTATACTATTAGTAAGTGATTTTGAGCAAATTGAAACTGCAATCCGATGAACAAACCCGTGGCCCATCCATACGATTTTTTTTTGCAAAAATAGAATGACATTCCGACGACTTTGCGTTAAGGAGCCCCGTCATCTAGAAACAAAACGCCGAAAAATGCTACCTCTATCGTAGAACACGTCATTAGTGTTGTCTACTCTCAAAACACTTTCGAGGCCTGGCGGATAATCGCCACGTACGAAGCATTGTTTTGTGTGTCAAACGATCCAAGTGGTTGACACCTTCCTTCCTTCCTTCGATATTACAACAAGATAAGGCCCAGTGTCCACGTTTTTCGTTGCGTCAATGAAGGTAAGGATCATGGGAAAAGCGATTGCGGCACGGTAGATGCTGCTACTTTCGAGGCCGTGATCGAATCACCGCGGGCACAGCTGGACGTTGCCAAAACTAAACAAAACAAAGTATGCTGGAGCTGAAAGTACGAGGGATACGTATATAGAAGTACGCGGACTGTTCTACAGCAACAGCAGCAGCAGGCGAGAGGAACCAAAAGTACCAAGGATACTGTAGAACTACGTGAATTATCCTACAGCAACAAAAACAGGCGATAGTATCATACTTCGTATGCCCCTAGCCGCATGGCATTAGTAGTGCCCTGCGCGACGGAGGAGAAAGGAGACGCAGAGGGAATAGGAAAGTGAACGGGTGAGGAGTAATTGCGACGACCTCCTTCCTACTGTAATCCTGGTTGTAACCTGGGCTACCGTGTGTTGCTTACCGGGGAAAGTCGGGCTGGGAGCCGAAAACCGAAGGGTGGGAGGGTGTAGCCGGGGTATGGTGACTTCCGATGGAAATTCATCTGCACGTTCCACGAACAGAGTAGACGGCGAAGACAGGCGACCGGTGAACAAGGCATCGCCCGTCACAAGAAAAAAATATGTGATTCACTTCTTTCGGATTCCAGAGGGAAAACTATCGAAAAAAACAACGAAAAATAGCATCGACCACATCAAGAGGGACAAAAGGAGAGGCAGTATTTAGCCTAAATACAACAAACTCAGTCGGCAAAATGGTTCCATGTGAGATAGAGCGACGAAAGCGAGGTAGACTCACGCGACTTGCGCCACTCCTGTATGTCGCCGTGGCGGCATAGCTTGTGACTCTCGATTGCCACTCTACAGCTACGTAGGGTCCGAGGTGTCTACTCAAAAATACGACGCTGTATATTGAATAACGTGTTGTGTACCAGGTATGTATCATACCTGTCGGGCGTTCGTTCTCCGGAACGCTGCCGTAGGCTCCCCGGTCGTTGGTCAGCGGCGGTGTGATGGCGCTCATTGGAGAACCCCTCGCGCTGCTCGTAGCCTGGTTTGGGTGCACGAAGGATAACGCAGGCGTTCGGGTGGCAAAAAAAACGTTGGTGTTCGGTTCACGATAGATATGATGTCATGATATCATACGATGTGTCACCCTCCAACGTATGGGTCAAAAGAAAACGCAATGGCGCTCATTGGAGAATTCCTCGCGCTATAGTCGTAGTCCGTTTTTACCTCCGTCGGATGTGGGTAAGAGGAGGATAGACGCAGGCGTACGGGGGACAATTGAAAAAATGCGTTGTTGTTCGGTTCATGATAGATGTGAGTCAAATGATAACATGTATCAACGTCCAACGCACGGATCAAGATCAAACGTAAAGGTCTTCATTGGAGCACTCCTCGCCCTACAGCAGTAGTAGTCGTATCATCGTAGCCTGATTTGACTCCGCCGGAGGCGATAAAAACAAAGGATAAACGCAGCCGCGCGGGCCGCAAACAAACGCTGTTGGTATTCACGATAAATACCATGTACTGTAAACGTAGCACACCTCGGGCAGATCACGATTTAGATCAAGATCATCTAGATCCTATATCTTAGACAGATCCCTGGTCTACATGATCTGCACGGGCTGGATTATGTTGCAGGACTGGAGACTTCCGATCTGCATGGTCTAGCACACGTTTTCCTGCGCTGGATCTCTCCTACACAGATCTTGCACAACATCTTCATATCACAACGACAGATACAGGATCTAGATGATCTAGATGATCTAGATCGCGATCTGCCCGAGGTGTGAAACGTAGCTATTGATATTAAATGTATACCCCATGGTAATGTGTCAATTAGTGTCCAACGCACGGATCAAGATCAAACTGTTGAGTTTTTAGATTCAAAAAAGGAAGGCTCTTTCTCTCTTTCTTAGAAATTTCGCCGCAGCGCTATCTCGCTCAACGTGCAGAAAGAGAGAACTTAATACTGCGGCATCTTGAATTATCGGGGGGTGGAGCTATCAGCTACGGCTTTGTCCGTATGTAGCCACAACATACTCTATTCAACCATCGCCTTTCAATGCTTAGCTTGCGTACAGGTCCATCGTACCGCAACAGACTACCGGTAGTACCAGCATCCTGATCGAACATTACAGAACACTGAACGTACTTCACTGACTTGCTTGTTGATGCTGAATACTGAACGACTATCGAGAACATGTCTATAGGACACACAAAGGAGAACGCTCAACAGCACGGCCGCGCGATGATCACCGTGGACTCCGAGCTTCCAGGAGCCAAGCGTGTTCGTGTCAGCTTCATGAGCTCCGTGACATCTCTCGTTCTCCACGTACCTAGCTGACCCTCCGCAAAATCACACCAAAAAGCGGGGATATTCAAAGCTCATCCCCGCTTTCGTGGGGTTTCCATAAATTATAAATGGCGTTATTGGAGGCAAAGTCCTAAGCAGATCGCTGCAGATCGCCCATCCACGGACGGTCGGTTAGCCCACCTCAACAGCGAGAGCACCAGGAATTTCACACTACCTCGGGGGAGTGTCTGGAAGTGTATATTTACGGCCAGGATGAGTGAAATCAATGTATCGAAGCTGAAGGTGGGTCTGGGTCGGCAAGAATAGCGCAAGTTTGGAAAACGCTTTTTGGACTGCTGTTTTCTGCGGGGTGCGCCGCAGCCGTTGTTCCCTGGGCCAACAACGTCCACGTCCACCGAACGTATCGCCAACTTTTGTGGCACGAGGGATTCGTTATCGTTTGTGTTCACCGCCCGGGTTGAACCAGTAAGCTTCTCGCTCCCAAACCTTGTTGGATTTCAATTTGTTTTCGCTGTATTTGTATTGCAGAATTCGTACGGCGGAATGCGTTTATTTGTCGTTGCTGGTACGACCCAATAGCGCCCCGAACACCCAACGTCCGCGATAACACACCTCCCCACGCCCTCCCCGGCAACATATCGATCTCGACACCATCGCCAGGCTCTCGCTCTTGCTCTCGCTCAACCTCTCTTGCAATGCGCTAGGTCTCCGAGCTGAAGGCGGAGCTGGCCAGCAGAAGCCTGGACATAAAGGGCAACAAGGCGGACCTGGCCCAGCGCCTCCAGGCTGTGCTTGATGAGGAGGAGTTTGGCGTTATCGATATGCCGGCGGCAACCTCCTTACCGGCCCCTGTCGCGTCCGCGCCTGAGGTGGGTAATGGGGTCCGTTTTTGCCTTGCAGGGTATGCAGCTTGAGCTGCGTATAGCTCGTGAGTGCGATAACTGCTGGCGTAGACTATCCTCTTTTCTTGATCGTTTCCTCGGGCGGCAAAACAGCAAAACAACAGCAAGAAAACACAAGGCGTGTACGTATTATATGAGTACGAAATACGAAGGCTGCTGTATCATACCTGGTACCTGTTACCTGGTATGATCCGAGAGTCTACTCGTGTTTTGGTAAGTTTCAGAGCTCTTGTGATGCTGCTGTACTTTGAAGAGGAAACCACGCATCAGGTACAGCAGCAGCAGGTACAGCAGTATTATACGATAACAACCCGAAATTATCGAATTACCAGGTACCAGGTTCGTATCATACCAGATGCCAATTTCAACGAGAAGCGGGCGCTGTGACCTGTGGCACCATAACTCCCGCCCCCTTTCCAGCTCACGGCCGCCGCGCCAACACACCGTTTTGACCACGTCCTCGCCAATAGAGTTGCCGGCGTGATTGATGCGATGGAAGTCGCTCGACAAATATAATATCTAGCGTAGTTTACAGAAGCATAAGCTTGAGCTTTGGCAAGTACTTTCACAGCTCCACTCGCGCACTGCTAAAAGCCTGCTGTGAGAGGTAGTCTGACCTTTCCTTTGGTGACCCAAAACCTTTGAGTACCGGAAACGCTCGCTTGTCTGGCTCAAATATCTTGCGGGACCGCAGAATGATAGCATGGTATGCATAGCTCCCCTCTCTCGCATACCTGGTATGCGTTAATCCAATATATCGTATGTATGACATGCGTCAAATCGTCAAATCGGCCTGGTTCTTCGACTGACAAACCGAACAGCCCAACACTACTTGCAAACTTCATAATCTAATTCGCGAAGAGTTTGTGTCGATGGCAGCAATGCGTTCTTACCCTTGTTGTTGTTGTGGTTGTTGTTGTTCTCACATTAACTCAATCTCCGTAGTCTAGTCCGTGGTCACGTGGTCACAGGACAGGCTCCAATAACTTTGGAGTCGAAGAATACCTAAGGAAAATAAAACAAAATACTACAATACCTGAAGAACATGGTACGCCTTATGGAAAGGTTCTCCTCGCCGGCGTTCGTTCTCGCGTGTTCCAAAGGTTGACGACTGGATGTTTAACTCATCCCCCCCCTCTCCTTGACCCCGACTCACCTACCGGTTGCCACCTGCTGCCCACGGCCAGCCGGAGAACGGAGTTGCGGCGGAGACCGCGGTGGAGGCTGCCCTCCCGGTGGTGAGTTGTTCTTGTTTGGTTGCACGCGCGTTTCACGCCCTGTGGGGTATCGGCTGCTGCTGCATACAGACCTGTGCGCGGGTGTTCGCGTAGCTTAACCCTTTCACTGCTGCAAACATGACCCCACACTAATTTCAAATAGTTTGTCCGGAAAAAATGTGGTTGCAGCTCTTTAGGGGTTACGGTGATTTGAATATGTGTGTCTGTTGATGCAGAATCGAAATTTCATTTGTGTGTGTAGGTTTGATGCTGAACCGGGGAATGGGTAGCTGCGAGGTAGATCAGAGCTGCGGTTCGATGCAGTTCTTGCTGTCGTAGCTTTAGAGCGAGTCGAATTAGTCTAGCGATGTTTGTTGGATGTTTGATGTTTGTGTTTTGGCTTCACGTTGCACAGGAGACGGAACCGGTCGTGACTCCTGCAATGGAGAGCGAGGAGGTGGCCGCCGCCGCCGCCGCCGATGCTCCGAGCTCTGGCGCGGATGCCAGCAAGCTGGCGAAGCGAGTGGAGAGATTCGGCCGCATCGCTCCGGTTACGGAGGAGGAGGCTGCGGAAAAACTGGCCAAGCGCAAGGCTAAGTTTGGCCTGACGGACCAGGTAATGCGTAACGCAGCGCGCATACACACAAAACATATACGCTACTATTGGTAGGGCTGTGAGTTAGCCGGACTTCACCGCTAAGTGTTAGCTGGGTGGCGGAGCAAACGCCAACGAGCTGACTTACAATGGTTTATAACATCCACCACACGCCGAGCCACAAACCCGCCAGTCACGCAATACACGAGGGTACTTTACCACTTATTCGAGAAAACGGTTGGCATACTCTTTAAATTTTATACGACCCTAACCGTAACGACCCTAACCCTAACCCAATCAAACGCAATCAACCAATGTAGGGTCAACCCCCTTCTTCTGGTACACAGTGTGCCTCAACCATTTTCTCGAATAAGTGGTAAGCTCTACTGGAGCAAAATACCGCACGCTGAAGTAACTGTAGTAGCTAGCCAACTATTAACTAGTCGGCGACGTATAGCCAGACCACTCGCAGCCCTACCTATTGCAGCTCCACACTAACTTTCCATGGGTGCAGGCTCTAGACAAATGGCCTTGTTTGCTTGCGGTAGGTTGGTGCCCTGCGCGCCTGGCCGTCTAGGGGTGTGGCTGACGGCAATTGCTAAACAAAAAATGACGTGAAGGACTCTTGGTGATACCGTTATTACTCGTTTTTAGTGTGGAATGCGTCGGCCATAACGTTCGCACGTGACCGACGCACGTTTTTTGGTGACGGACCGTCATTTTTTTATCTTTGGTCCCATGCACCGCTAATGTGTCACCGATGAATGCATCGCGAGCAGGACGCCGGCGTCGTCGGCAAGAAGGGCGTGAAGAGGGCGCTTGACCCCGAAGAGGAAGCGAAAAAGAAGAAGCGCATGGAGCGTTTCGGCATCGTAGACGTTAAGGCGGAGGCCGCAGCGAAAGCGGAAGCGGAGGTGAGCTGTCTAGCTCTAACCTTAACCCTAACCTTAACCCGTCCCCCAAGTCTGCCTGTTTCTTGGCAAGGATAGCCACCCTGTGGCGACGCTCATATGTGCCTCTATTCCGCTGCTTGCCGTTCGTCGGGGCATATAATGGTGCCGCTTCATTTTTCTTATGCCATTCGTGTTTTTTATGTCCGTCCACAAAACTTTAATAGCAAGCTCCGTTTTTTTTATTGAGTGACCGCTATACGGACTCGGTGTGCGAGCGAGAAAGATAGTTGGTCTGTTTTTTTGGCAAACACTCTCGGCAGGTTAGGTCCAGCCGATGAGCGCTGCCGAATGCCGTGGGGCCTTACCTACCTTGGCATCGCAATCGAGCTTGCGTACGTAGACGCAAGGCAACCCGTCCTTTTACTCGTTACACGCGGTACAACACGTCCCCTTCTTCGCTGCGCAGCTGGATGTTTGATAGCATACAATCGGCATGTATGCTCCCCCCTCGTTGTATTCCCCGACCCTTTTCTCTCGATCTCTATCGTGAATTATTGTAGGGGTGTGAATCGGAGTTCACCCAATTAATCGGAGCGATTTTAATCGGAATCGGATACGGCGAATCGGGACGATATGTTTTACCGATGTTTTGCCAATGTCACATCCGTTGGTACCGCCCTAAAAATAATCAAATACCCACAGATTGTGAAGAGAAATTAAGCCAAATGGCCAGAAACTCGCTGCGCTCGCCTGATATACCGGCGATGTATCGGATATCGGCTGCGCCGAAAACCGATGTTTTAAATATCGGTAGACACAGTCGATTCACAGCCCTAAGTTATTGCCCTCATACCGTTTCCCTCATTATTCTCCAATCGACGCACCGATCGCATCCCATCCCAACCCACCCCATGCTATCCCATTCGATGTCATCTTGTATCCCATCGCATCCCATCCCATCCCACCCCATCCCATAGAATTCAATCCCACCCCACCCCATCTCGTTACGTCATTCCGTCACACCCCAATCTATCCCATCCCGCCCCATGCCACCCCATATCATAGCATCCCACCCCGTCCTATCTCATTCCACGTCGTTCCGTCCCACCCCAGCGGTACCATCCCGCCACATAGCATTCTGTCCCATCCCATCCCATCTCACCCCATCCCATACCTTCCCATATCATCCCATCCCGTCCCA
>JBBMKB010075666.1:3153-13286 GCA_037833945.1 Alaria marginata | reverse complement strand
TGGGGGTAGGCAGCAGCGGAAAGAGATAAGTCTAAAAGAAAAAAAGCGACGAATGAAGAGTAAACTCAAGGGGTCTCTGTAGGCAAGTGGTTTTCGGCCAGTCGTAGGGCTCGTGGGGTGAGTTTTTTACTTGGTCTCAGAATGTATATCCCTGTCGGAGAGATGCTACTGCTTTACGGAAGGATATTCGATTTATATCGGAAAGGCATCTATAATACGTTGTATTGTCGGAGGGCAAGAATAATAATAATGATACCTGTTTTTGACTCCAAGTGGAACAGGTGTACTGCCTGTGTGTGTGTGTTCTTCGCAATAAACTGATATTTCCACCCTTCCTTGTGCATCCAGCACAACCAGTGTTCGTGCCGATGCCTCCTAGGGCGACTAGCTCTGTGGTCATAAACTACAAGACAGAGATACACATTGCAAATAAAGCTGGGTGATTTGGCCATGCAATACCAACCGTAACGGATATGAGGGGGGCAAAACATATGCAAGTCAGCACACCAGGCTATTTGAAACGAAAAAGGAACGATGAATAAGAAAGAAGAAAAAACAAAAAGGAAAAAACAATTGAAAAGAAAGAGGTAGATAAGAAGAACAGGAAGAACGCAGGCCCTGCAGGGGGGAGGGAAAAGGTACCCAAAAAGGGACACAAATATTAATCTTACAAATATTGAGTGAAACAAGAGGACACGGCAAAAATGAAGGCAAAGCAGCACAGACAGCCAGAAACTATTTTTAATAATGGCAACACAGCAGATGACACCACCCAACCAATGTCGGGGTCGGCAACCGTACCGAATTCCGAAAGCACCCGCGGTAGGAGTAGGTGCATTGCCGCATGGTTCTATATATCACCTGCTGCGGACCAAAGATGTCAGGAGACGGCACTTTCACCCCTTGACGGACAGCAATTTTCCAAAAAAATACCTTGACGGACGTCTAACTACTACCGGTAGGTTTTAGTATACACAGCTCGGTTTTACTCCCTTGACCGCTGTACAATTTTCCTTGACTGACCGTCTCCTGACATCTTTGCTGCGGACCAAAGATGTCAGGAGACATGTCAAGCAAAGAAAAACGCGTGCTGTCAAGGGTGCAGGGCCGAGTGTTCCCCACTAAAACCTAGTAGTGTGGTGTCAGTCAAGGAAAAGTTGCTGTCTGTCAAGAGTTGAAGGTGCTGTCTCCTGACATCTTTGCTGCGGACTGATTCTGACGGCAGTGCTGCCCATAGCGCCATCGTCGCCCCTGTACCCAATACGAAAACGAAGGTAAAACATAATGCAAGCAAAAACACAGCAACGAAGCAGATGACACCAACCAGATGGCATCCGGGCAGCACCCAAAACTGGGTTCAGAATGCAACTATCAGGGGGTTAGGAGCGTTACTTCCTGATCTGTCATCTACTTACTGCTGCAGTCTCCATAATCCCCAAGGGTACCCAAAAGGAAATAGGAAGGGAAAAGCAAAAGGCAGAACAAGGGACGAAGACGGGGACACAAGGGATGAAAGGGAAAACAGGTTCAGTAGGAACCGGCATACTGACGGTGGTGTATAGTATAGTACCGCAGTATTGGCTCTGCCCCCCCGAGGGGGATAGAGCAAGCAATCAAGAAAAACAACTACAAAAACGCAAGGTAGTCGCACTAGTTTGAAGATTTGTAGACAGGCTCTAGCTACTAATCGGCCTGGTGCCTTGCTACCCTGTCTGCCGTCTCCTTCTCGCTTTCTTCAACCGCGGTTTCCCTACTCCCCCCCTCCCCCCCTTCGGCTTTGGGCGCCATACATGCGGCTCCGAGCTCTTTTGTGCCCTCCTTTAAGTGCCACCCGGCCATGAACCTTTCGGCTGCTTCCAGGACACCCCGATGCCACTTGCCCGCCTGCTTTGATGCCCTGTACCTGTTTTTGGTTTTTGCCCTACGTCCAACATAGAAGGAGGGCTTCGTCGCGGCGGGATGATGCCAGCCGCTGCTCCGCTTATCCCCGCAAATGGTCGAAAGATGTAAAGCGTAGTTGTGAAAAGTGTCATAGTATCCCCTGGTAGGTCAAAGACCAACACTTGTGCAAAAGTGGCGGTGCGGCCAAGGGGTGTACACCAGCGAGTGCACACGTAGCAGTGGTAGCTGTTGGTATGTAACTGCTCTGCTGTTCTTTACGACAAGACGATAGACGGTGCGAGATAATATGAACTCACAGCTGACGACGTACCTGGTATGTTTTTACAATTTATTTTTGTGAAAACTAGAACTTCACTTGCTTAGATACATATACAAAGTTGAATTTGTTATCGGTGTTTTTAGTGGTGTATATGGTGGCCGTTGCCCGTCTGTTTCTTGCGTGGTTATGCGCGTTACAGGAGCTGTCGAGTTTGCCTCTGTGGGTTTTGTCGGAGAGCGGGGACGCCATCACCCGGTCTTTCGTCGTGAAAGATTTCGTTGCGGCCATGGCTTTCTTGAACGAAGTAGCCACCATATCGGAGGAGCAAGGGCACCACCCGGATCTCCACCTAACGCAGTACCGCAACGTCGAGATACTCCTGCAGACGCGGCGAATGGGAGGTGGGTTCAACACAGTAGTAGTACGGGATTTCGCGCCGGGTGCACAGGTATAAACTACTAGCCCTGAGGGACCGCTAGGCCGCTAGGGGCAGGGCGTAAGAGGCCGGAGGACTGCGGTCAATGATCTGGGGATATAACTTTGATGAGGAACAGGATACTATGATAGGTGATATTATAGCTATAAAAGGAAAAGGTGTGAGGAAGGGAAACTGGGAAATGGTTGTCGGAGAGTCATAGAAGAGATACTACTATTACGGGGGACTGAAGTAAATAGGACCTACGGTACACACAAAAACCTATATATTTATCTATTTTTACTATTACGGGGGAACGTAGTTAATAAGACCAAATATTGGTAGTAAAAATGGATAAATATATAGGTTTTTGTGTCTACCGTAGGTCCTATTAACTACGTTCCCCCGTAATAACAATATTTGGTCCTATTTTCTATGGTCCCACGCAATATTGCTTTACGGAAGCGTATTCGATTGGTATCGGAACGGCATCTGCGCTATATTGTCGAAGGGCAAAAATAATAGTAATCTTAATAATACAGCAGTGCAGGACACCTAATAAGAAACAGAAATACTGACCCAGGCTGGGTTTCTACACTAACTTCAGGAGGACGGCTCCCGGATTTCTTGCATTCCTGTAAATATCAGCCTGCCTTTCATAGATGTCCTGTGCTGTATAACTCCATTTGTGCGAGGTTGTTGGCCTTTAAGTCTAAGGATTGACCTGTTGTTTACCAGGTGGTCGAGGTAGTATCTGTTGTCTGGCACCAAAAGGCACACACGCGGTAGAGTTGCAATAGTTGCAGACCCGACCCGACTCGACAGATTCCGCGTGACCCGTGAGATACGCGTCATGTCGCGGGTCGGGTCACCTTGATCCGCGTGATTTTTTTTTTTATCTCCCGACCCCTGGGTTCGACTCGCGGATCCGGCCCGTGAGTCGACCCTTCTGAAGCAATGTAATCTATAAGTTTCTACCTGGTCTGATACGTCGCAGCGATGTGTGGCCTCACTGTATTGGATATGGATAGATGCGGACTTGAATTTATAGGTTTGGCGGCGTTTTAACGTTTGAATATGATACCGAAAGGAGCATCCACACCCAGAGAGGCCCTTGGGTAGGAAACAGTAAGTTTTCAAAGAGTCGGATCCGCGGCCCGGACCCGCAAGTCCGACCCGCGAGTCAGCAGAAAACAACTCGCAGGTCGAAAGTAGCACGACTCGCGACGTGACCGCGTCTCGCGAGTCATGAGCCGACCCGACCAATAAGATTTTGAACACCTCCTGGCCTGACCCGACCCGACCCGTGATATGTTTTTTTTTCAAATCTGGCCCGAGCCGACCCGCGAGATTTTGTGAACACCTCTTGACTCGAACCGACCCGACTCAACCCGGTCCAACCCGTGAGGCCCGACCCGACCCGACCCGACCCGTGAGATTTTGAAAATCTCCCGACCCGCATGTCGGATCTTGTCCCGCGAACAGCCCTGGTGCTGATACACGCCATTGATATCTCGTGGTGAATTTGTAAGCAACCTCTGGCTCACGTATGATATGTGCTCACGCTCGCAGTCAACATCCTCTGTAAATACTACTGAGTAGTAGTAGTAGTAGTAGTACTAGTAGTAGTACTAGTAGTACTAGTATAATAGTTGTAATAGTAGTGTTAGTATTATTTTATTAGGAATTTTATTTTTGCCCTCCGACAATGTAGCATAATAGATGCCGCTTCGATAGAAATCAACTATCCTTCCGTACGTGCAAGCAAGCAGTATCTCTTCTATATGACTCTCCGCAAAACCATTGCCCAACTTCCCTCTCTCCCCACACCTATAAACCAATATTTTTGTCCTCCACAGGTGTGACACAAAACGACATCATTGAGGCGCGGCTTTTCGATCAGTTGCCCGTGACCTACTCACCGAAGTGGTTAAAGGAGCACCCTGAGGCGGCGGCGCCGCCGATCGTCTCGTAGCCAGCGTTTACTGCCCTTCGTTCTTAACCCCGCCCGCCCTCATCTGTTAAGGATTGTTGTTTGACGCTTTTTTCTGGAAGGATGTTGGACGGAGGGGAAGTTTGACCTTGCTGTAGGGGGTGACAGGGCACAGTAGAGGGGTCCCCCAGTAAGGCGTTGGTGTGCCAGATTCAATATGACCGCCTTATTCGGGGAAGCCGCCTTATTATTTCCAGGTGATGAATGCAGTTCTCCAGTCGCGCGGAGCGATTTTGACCGCCTTCTATCGGGATACCGCCCTACTCAGACCGCCTTATTGGGGGACCCCTACTGTACTAGGAACAGGAGGGTGGTAGATTTTATTGGTGAAGCGTCGGCCAAGAGTCGATAGAGTTATTCATAAGGGGGGTTACAGTTCTGGTCTATTTTCGTCAGATATTCAGGTCTGATTGGTACCAAGTTCCTTGCCTTAAGTCGTCGGATTCTGGATTTCCGTTTTTTGTGTATGGTATAATTCGAACAAGCGCTACACATTGTCAGTAGTGTATGTACAGTTATGGTCCCTCTATAGCGCCGGTCGATTAGTGCCGGTTGCCCTTTATAGCGCCTGTAAAATCGCTTGGCAATTAAATGGGAACAACCAGTGGTGGCAGTATGCGGAGTAGTGCTGGTTGCCGCTATAGTGCCGGTATTTCCGGCTGACATAGTGCCGGTTGCCGCTGTAGGGCCGGCGTTTCCGGCCGGTACATACCGGCACTATAGAGGGACCACTGCTGTACCTGGTATGCACCTGGTACACCGCAAGGGAAACTGCCGCAAGTAGAGTCTCTGTTAATTTGGGATCTGCGCGTATAATGACGCAGTAGCCATAGAAGACATGTTACGGTTCTCGCAAGGTTTTTGGTTTGAAGGCACGGCGTGGAGGGCTCGTTCCGTACGATGTTTTCCGCCTTCTTTTTGTTTTGGTACAAGCAGCTCGCTTGGTTGTGGAGGGTGAAGCTGCACGCGGCGATGGGTGTACGCGTAACTTGAAGCACAGTGGGCACGACACAAGCCTAGGTTCCTAGATCAAATGCATTCCACAGTAGGGGTCCCTCAGTAGTGCCGATTGAGTAGTGCCGGTTTTCCGCAGTAGTGCCGGTACAACCACTTGGCACAGATTGGAATAACCTATACTGGCAGTGTGCGGAGTAGTGCCGGTTGCCGCAGTAGTGCCGTTTGTTTTTGGCTGGCACATGCCGGCACTACTTAGGGACCCCTACTGTAATTTCAAGTAGCGGTACGGTAAATGGAAAGGGTGTAGTGCGGTGCGGAAGATTATCCAACGCGTTTCAATAGGGAAGTAGGAAATGGATGCTGGACTATGGATAGGTCTCGCAGTCGCTGGCGCGTTCTTCGTGAGTGGGTAGCCTGTAGCTCTATGAGGTCATAATAATGTCGTATTCAAGAATTTTCACGATATTCCGTGCGCGTCGCTGTGAGAACCATGGCAGCACCAACAGCGCTTCTGCCTTGCTTGGTTGAAGCTGCGCATACATGCGGAAAATAAGGCGTACATCGGCCCGCGCTGCTCGTTCGTATGGCAATATCAACATGCATGGTTATATGATATATATGGAATCGCGTTTCCTCGACGATGCGGTCGGTTCCTTGCCCCTTCTTCCTGTTACCTTGACCCATTCCGTTTTTAGACGCGTGCACACACATAACGTTATTCCTGAAAACAAGTTAGGGCTCCTCTGGTGGCACACTCCTGAAAGCTATCACGTTGCGGTAACGTTGGCGGCACGAAGCAATCAGAATATTAAAAAGCCGGGCCGGGGTATCACCGGGAAAAAAAAGTCGGGCTGCTAGTTGCTGACATTGGTAATACTCCTCGTACGACTGTCAGACCCTATGGGCTATGACATATGGAAGAGGTCATAACCCATAGGTCAGACCCGAAAAACTAAGTAATTAAGCGGTACACGACTGGGGAACAGCACGGCAGCGCATATCGTTGGCGCTTCATTACAGTAAGAATACAGAACCCGGGCCGGGCTAACACCGGTAAACCTAACCGGGCTGTTAACTAAACATACACGCCACAAAAGTACCACCGTTCGGAACACCAGCATCTGTCTGCACGCCGACAGGACGGTAAATGAATAGACTACAGTCGTGGTCCCTTTATAGTGCCGGTTGAGCAGTGCCGGTTGCTCGCTATAGTGCCTGTGAAGCTGCTTGGCACATACGGGAAAAACTAGTCGTGGCAGTATGCGGAGTAGTGCCGGCTGTCGCTATAGTGCCGTTGTTTCCGGCCGGCACATACGGGCACCATAGAGGGACCACTACTACTGTATGTATAAACTCAATATCTCCAGAGACCAACATTGACCACCGAGCATCACAACTAGATCTTCCCTACAGGGTACAACGAACGTTGCGAATCAATCGCACACCTTGTTATCGGTTGCGCTCTCGGCCGGTACACGGTAACCATAAACCTCGTCGCGCACGACTCTGCAAAAGTACGCTATCATTGCCGAAACGTTGCCCGCTTTTGGCGGGAAAAACGAAAAATTGTCGACAACAAACTTTCTTCAGAAGAGTACCTCTCTGTAGACCTGACCGTGTTTTTAAACCTCAACACTCAACACATATTATACCAGATAAAAGTACCAACAACATTACGATTTTTTTTTGGTGGCCGCCACGTTTTTCAGGAAAGGTTCGAACCCAAACACTATACTTCGACTAACCATCGCGCCAGACAGCGAGGACCTGGTTCACCAGCCTA
Source organism: Alaria marginata (assembly GCA_037833945.1). NCBI lineage: Eukaryota > Phaeophyceae > Laminariales > Alariaceae > Alaria > Alaria marginata. The sequence goes on along the minus strand of JBBMKB010075666.1, from coordinate 5,977 downwards.
GGCGTGGTGGCCGCGAGAGAGTCCGCGAAGTCGGCGATCTCCCACCGGGTCATCCCTTCCTGGAGAAGGTCCATCGCCGAAAGACCTTGCTCCCCGGCCACCACTCCGTTAACTCCGTCATTCTCCAGCCGCGATACGTTGTGATTCCCTAGCACGAACGCCAACTCGAAGCCGCCTTCTGCCAACACTTCGTCGATGTCCGAGAGACCCAGCCTGTCCCCGCCAGCCAACACCTGACGCGCCCACACTTCCTCCGTCGCTGTAGCATCTCGCTCACGCTCTGGCGTGAGCGATCCACCCGCCCGTACGAGCCCCCCCTCCCACAATGTACCAATCTCAAAAGTATCGCTTGGTGTCACCTCGACATCCCGAGCAAATTCGACATCACGGGCAAGCCCCCCCCCTCTTTCGTCTCGAATATCGAAGAAGGACGTGCGTAAGACCTTCCCGAGTAAGGTTAACGTATTTTCTCGCTCCTCGGCGATGCGAGAGGATTCCGTCATCGCTCCGTCGCTAGAGGAGGTTGTTGTTTTTGATGTTTTTCTCGCGGCGACTCGGAACATGGCCTCGGTCGAAGGGTTAGCGGCAAAGGCCCACACTCTTACGTGCGCCCCCGGAACGAGCTTGGGCCCAAGGCGTCTCAATGTGTCAGCATTAAGCGCGGGGATTCCGGCATTGAGCACGGGGGTTTTAGCCCCCTCGGTGTCGTTGTTCCGGCCCTTACGCCCGCCGCCGCCGCCGCCTCGAGATAGAGGACCCCCCACATCCACGTAGTCAAACGTTTGGCTGATCGTCGCATCGAGGAAGTCGTCGAGCGTGGAATGCACAAAGTGAAGGGCTCCGCCGGAAATTCCGAGCTCTTTCGGGCAACTAGAGACCGCCGCTCGCGCCGCCTCCAGAATCGCACGGTCGGGGTGCGCGTAGGTAACCTCCAAAGGTCGCGACGACGAGGGTATCTGAACCAGCAATGACACTACTTGCAGGAGCTCCTCGAAGTCGAGTCCTTGACGATCTCCTTCGCCCGCACTACGACCTCCGCTAGCGCTACCTCCGAATATCAGTGCCCGGATTGAACTCGCGGTGCTGCTTTCCCCCGTCGACGAAGCTCTGGCAGCAACGTTTTTCGCGTCGTCATTGGTGATCTGTGCTATGCTGGTAGCCGCCAGAATGCCATTTGTTTTGGCATTTTTTCTCGAATCGGCGGCTTCTCCTCGTCCTCCTCCTCCTCCTCCTCCTCGACTGTGGGGATCCAGCAGTCGTTCCTTTGCCTCTTGAACCATGCTCGCGCAGCTCACACCAGTCACCGGCAGGGACGGGCTCGACGCGCTTTCCTGATTAGTAGCGGCCCTTCCCCCACCCCCCAACGTTGTCTCAAGTGGAAGATCTAAGGCCGGTAGAAGAGTTGCCTCGGGTGGAGAATCCAAGCTTGGTACGGTTTCCTCGCGTGTCGAATCCAAAACCGGTGCCATTGCGGACGCGTCTTCTTCTTCTATAATGCTCGCGTCCAAAAAATCTACCGGGGGGGCACCGTCGAGGCTGTCTTCAGCGATGTCCGGGTTGTTTTGAGCCGAGGACATCGTCAGTACCTTGCCATACTCCACAGCCTTTTTGCCTGTTCCCCACTTGCTGAGAAGCACCTTAAGGAAGGTCACCTCCTCGATTTGGAGAGTGCGGCGCTTCGTTTCTTCCACGTCAACTCCTGAAAAAAAAGGAGGAATCGGAACCGGTTGGTCGGGAAAAAGGGCGGACAGGTTCAATCAAATCTATGTAAGTACAAGGTTTTTGCGCTGACGTGCAACGCTGACTGAGTTAACGCGATTCCAAGACCATCGGACAATGGAAGGATTGGTTGAAGCGAATGCGCTGTTTGGTCATGGTACTAACCGGCAAGTTGGTACGTACGTACATACATGCGTAAAGGAGCTGATGCCAGGACTGCAAGCTTAAAAAAATGCCAACGCCACATTTCGTCGCCACATGTTGTCGCCACGAATCCCGAAAATGAATATTATTATTAACCAACCCCCCCTAGTCCCCCCCGTAACAAAAACCTACCCCAATAAGTAGTCTCGTTGAATCCCGACAATAACTGCATACATTTTGCAACAACAGCGTTAATATCTGTGTGGTTCGATAACGTGCAGCGTGAGCCACCTGCCAAAAATGACAAAGGGACCTGAAGGGACCGGAAAACAAGACAGCCGCTCGTCGTACGAGGCGAGCTAATGTCAGCGTGTCACGAACGGCGAATTGATTAAACGAATGTTTGATGTTGCGTTCAGAACATTACGCAAATGAATGGAATGGCCATTATCGGCGTATAACGAACAAATGTGTCATCTATGATTAAATGTTGTGGACCATATTATATGATAGCCCTAAATGGTGTAATCTCAGCATCGTATTAGCGTATCACGAACTAACGTGTTATTTAATGTTGCGGACCGTACACTACCGGCTCTCTCACAAGAAGGAGCCCAACGAGAAGCTCAGCCTTAACATTACGCGAAAATAAGAAATTCTACAGCTGTTATGCTGAAGTTAGTGTGGGAGACACCCGTTCTCAAAATAAGAAACCCAGCCTGAAACCAATATCTTGGTTTCTTATCGGTGGGTCGGTACTGTAGTGCTGAACGCTGCAATATCAGCATCGACACAAACAAGCGCTCAAAACTTAACTCCTCGACGAGTAGCGCGAACGCACCGTGTTCCTTCTTCGGATGACGCCGCCCGCTCATAGAAGCGAAACTGTTTGAAGCTGAAACTTAAAAATCGGTGACTCAGTGGATGAAACGATCACGAATGAATGAATGAATGAATGAAT
>JBBMKB010075655.1:0-13288 GCA_037833945.1 Alaria marginata | reverse complement strand
GAAGAGGGGGGGGGACACAGACCCCCCCCCCCCCCCCCCGCTCCCCCCTCCCTGGCTTAAAAAAAACTGCCACATATGACTGCGTATCGGGATGATACTAGAGTACCGCAGCGGCCTCTCCCTCAAAAAATAAACTGTCTCACAATCACCGCGTACCTCAAACGCTGGAGTACCGGTCCACGAAAGGTATACAGATGTTGAGATGGAAAAAAAAACATCCGTAAGGAGGCATGCTACAGTACGGGGGCCCCGGCATCTGCAGTTTGCTATAACTACTCTACCTCATCCCAAAGTCGGAGTTCGAGACAAATCAGAGTAAAGCCCGACGATGAATCCTACGGCCTGGGTATAGTACACCGAATTATATTGTAAGCCACCAGACACATTCTACGATTGAGGTTCACCTTTTTGTTTTTTTTCTGAAGCTCCTCACTTGAGTATTACTAGATTACTGTAAACCCTCACCGAAAAACTGATTGTGAGCAAACTGAAAGTACAATCCGATGAACAAACCCGTGGCCCATCTATACAAAAACAGCATATATATGGCAAAACATAGAATGGCATTCCGACGATTTTGGGTTAAGGAGCCCCGTCATCCAGAAAACAAAAAAATGCCCCCTCTATCGTAGAACGCTTCAGTATTGTAAGCCACCAATGGTATGTTTATTCGACCCATATTGGGTAGCCTCTAAGTGGAAAATATCCTTCAGTTGGAAAGATTGTTGGCGAACACGTGGCAAAAACACCATCTCCTTCTCGTCCCATAGACTCCAAAATTCAATGTTACAGTTTGTTACTGCGCATCGCAATTCTAGCGTACCGGTCGGCGAAAGGGCTACAGGTGTCGAGATGTAATAAAAAACCAATACATGCGGAAAGCAATACGTTCAGCCTTCGTTCAAGGGGAGGAACTATTTCTTAATAGCAGGAGGGCGAACACCGTACAAAAAACGAAAACGAGACACACGGAATTGCTCAAGGCACGGTAAGGGTCCCTCTATAGTGCCGGTATGGGCCAGCCGGCAATACCGGCACTATAGCGGAAACCGGCACTACTCCGTGTGCTGCCACTACTGGTTGTTCCAATCGGTGCCAAGCGATCTCACAGGTATTTATAGCGGGTAATCTATTGGTTCTGTAGCGCTACCTGCTAGACCACTTAGTCAGCTATATAGCACTACCTGCTAGACAACTAAGTCAGCGCTGACTGAGTGACCTAACAGGTAGTGCTATACAACCAACAAGGTATATATGTTTTCGAGTCCGTGGACTCTCGTCGACTTTTATAATAGTGATCTCCCCTTGCCAAGCGCTACTACTGGTGTCAAGGGCACACCATCATATCATAGCTATTCGTAATGCCCGCTCGAAAAGAACAACTTACGAAGTCGACGATAATCGAGCTCTACTGCCTCATGGCACCCTCCACCGCCATCGGGCCCTATACTCGTGATCCATGACACCCCGTCCACGAGTCATCCTCTTACGATCAGCACTGTAGAGGGACTCCGACTGTAACGCGCAGTTTACATGCCTATGTTTCGAGAGCCAGCCGTGTTGTGCGCTTGCAAGCGAAACAAAGGCACGCGACATTGCCTTATACACTGCGAAGGTCCCCCGACTTCGCAGCTCTTCAATGAAACCCGCCGTCTTTACAGAGGCTTTCGCACGTGGCTCGAGCATCAACGCTGAACAAACGTACCCAATCGAGGAAATATGTTACTTAAAAAATCTAGGCAATAAGGAGGGACTGGCTTAAAACGTTAGCCAGCCCTTGACGGTATACTGATCAAGTAATATCAACGTGCAGCCGACGACGTGGCCACTAAAATACGATTAAACCATGCATGTTGCGCTTGCCGTTATACCTGGTAGGTACTAGTAGTTGCACATTGCAAAGAAAACTTCTCGAAAGGGTGCTCTGAAATCCTATCCACGACCCCGACTATTAGTACCCTAACCCTAATGCCTAGCCCTATCAAACCATAAATATCCAAATTGCACTCTGAAATTAATTGCACTCTGGACTGGTCGCACGCCACAATAGGAGGCGGTATCTGATGGTTTGGAGGTTCCTCGCTTGAGGACCTCGCTACCTCACCCAATCTCTGACGTTGACACGAAAATAGTGTACGCTTATCTCGACGAAATAATCCTTCGTATGTCTTATAGGTGTATTCTGAATATTATTTTGAAAAACACTAATAATGGTATCCCGACGGTATGGCTAGTCGAACTACTAGTACTAGTAATAAGTAGTAATTCAGGGGACCCGGCAGCCAGAAACAAAACGGCCAAAACATTCCACCCCTGTTATCGTAGCTGGCCGGCGTCAACGGCGCCCCAGCCATACAGTATGACCACACAACACGCTTAGCGCCAACCATTGTTCGTGCGGTGGTACGTATCGGTTGGGCGCTCCTGCGATAGGTTTATTCCAGTGGCAGGCCATGCAAAGACCCGACGAGTCGTTCTACGATAGCCCCCCCAACAAGTCTTTAACCAAATCAACGGTTTTGAAACCAGCTCCCCGCCGCATCTCCTCAAATACGGTGCCTCTTGTCACCCCGACGTCATCGTTCGATAGTCCTTTCCAAAACAAGAACATGTACGCAAATATTGTTTAAGTAGCATCCCTCTTCGTGTCGAGCAGCCATTAAACGTTCGTTAACCAAAATCGCTGGTTTTTCGCGGGGCTATCGTTGAATGACACCAATCCAGGCGCCGAGCAGCCTGGCTGTTGTCCGTTAGGCCATATACCGGTGGGTGCTACTCCCATATCTATGCTACAGCTGCGCTATGTCACGCAGGGATCCGCGTGCCAGCTGCCATGTCCCAGGCTCCGATCATTCCGGCCGCTGCGCCTTTGGCGACATATCGGGGGGTGGGCCCCTATCGTAGCTCAAGTACAGTGATCCAGAGACCCACGTTTCTGCTGTCCTTCCAGGCGCTGAGCTTGTGCATTCCATCTCCAGGAATACCGCCGGTGCTCTGCTGTCTGTGAAGGTTCGTCCGGGCGAAGGCCCGTCGCTCTCTCTAGATGGGTAGCCACTTCTTTTCTTTTTATAATATTTTTTTATCATCACTCTTGTTCCTGTGCAGCTCAACTCGTAAGAGGGTGACCTTCAGAGCAAGCCGTGGTCATAGGCACCTTATGCCTTCTCCTAAATGCCCGTAGGGTTCCCACAGCCGGCAAGACAGACAAACCCAAGTAGGCCACTAAAACGAAGATACCGTGGTATTCTTCTGCGCCTTCATCGATCATGAATAACTCCAGGCTGCGGGCGCGCCTTGAACACCTAGTAACTTTCGACCCAATTTTTGGAACCACCTCTGTGCGATTGGATTGCTCAATCTTCATGGGGTTGGCTCCAGATATTACCATAGCGCATTCATACGGCCTTTTTCGTTAGCACCAAGCTGACGGCCCGGGGCCCTGACACATAGGTCAATATCTCTTCCGGCGGATCCGCCTGTGTACAAAGAAAGTAACGTCGGCAGGAAGGGGTGGGAAAGCGGTCGCTCGTTTGTTTACACGCCGTAAGTTGTGCGCGATGTCCGCGTACAGGACTGCCTTGCCTTCAAACGAATCTACTTTTTTATTTGTCGTTTGGAGAGGCCTCGTGCGTGGACAGCTACGCTGTGTGGAAACGGTTACTACTTGTCACCGCCTAATAATGCTTGCATATCCTTAACTTCGGGTGAAAATCGAAACTTTGCGCAAGGTTTACCTCCGAGAAAGACGATGAACAACACCGGGCGCAGTGAGGTCTACCCCTCAGCCCGACCGATCCCGAGCATCACATTTACATTTGCTGCAGCGCTTTTTAGACACACGCGTGGGTAGCCCTTTCTAGACTATACAACGAGAGCTGTCGCCAAACAAGGTGTACATTCGGAAGGTTTTGCAATGTTATCGGTTTGCATACTTATTAGGCCACAGGGTTGTTTTATGTGGGGTTGAGAGTTTTTTTTTTTTGTCAGCATCTTGTTCTGGGTGAGGTATGGTGTAAAGCTCAATAAGTGCCCCCCCCCCAGAAACAAATGGGGTCCAGACACATACATGCTACGGGTAGGGAAGGTGTTAGATTTTTTATGAGGATGGTGATTACTTGAGGAGTATTACTGTATACCTCACCCCAAAAGGTAATTTTTAGTAAACCGAAAGTGCCAAACCCACGGCCTAGGTATACAAAACATTGACATTGCCATAAATGAAACTGACATTCCGACGAACTTGGGGTAAGGAGCCCGATCGTTCAGAAAAGAAAACGACCGAAAATGCTATATACCTCTATCGTAACAAATGGGTTCACCTAACACGCTAGCATGCGTCGGCCCCCCACATCGTAGCAGGCGGCTAGATTTGGCTGGAAACGGCGAAGGCTATATGGTAGGGAGGCGTATTCGCTTTTGTTGCTTGCTTTAGTCATTTGGCCATTGACCACGCATCCCTTTCAAGACGGAGCACCGTCCCTACCCTACCTGAAAGAGACACCTCTGAACAACATCTGGGCGCTCAGTATGTTGCTTTCACGTATTACGAAGAATCGCTTTGCTTCTCGTATATCCTTCCTGTTTGACCGTCTGTGGTCAAACGTCATATCCTATTCTTTCGCTACGGCTATTTCTGGCAGGGGGGTCACCTGTGGGGTTTTGTGCTTTCAGTGACAGATAAGCACTCTCGCCTAACCCTAATACGTTTGTGCATTCTTACGCTTTTGTGCTTTTAGGTTTTGCGACACCGTGTGCATCGACTTGGTATCATATGCTACGCTGACCCAACGCTACTTATTGACGTCAGTTGAACACGTTTTCGATCGGCCTTAGCTCGGTAGGGAGTGAAAATGTGGGTTGCCCTCCCCACCATGGAAGGCCTCCAAATCCGTTGGAAACCCTGAAAGCCTGTTGCTCACCTGACCTGGTGCGAGAGCGACGTCGAAGCGGGCGCAGACCGCCGCGATAGTCATCGCTGACTCCACCTTCGCAACTTCCTGAACAAAGAAAAGGCAGAAACGCACCGGAAAACAAACACAAGCGTTTCATGAATTCGTTTAGCCTTGCACCCCGTTTATGGGGACTAAACCACTGACTACTGATTTGGAGTTGGAAGAAGGATACCATATGGACACTGTGCAAACCCAAGCCACAACCTTCTTTACCGAAAACTGATGTCCAAATGAGGGCGGGTATCCAAGGGCGGCTCTGCGGGCATACCGCCTGCCGTTGGAGTTAAGGATGTGTGCCGAGTATGCACACATTCGCAGGTACCGCAGTGGGGCCTCTATAAGGCGGTTCGAAAAAGGCGGTCACCCGATATAGGGCGGTTGAAATCAGTCGACACGACCGTAAGTCTGAGTACATTTGCCTCTACGAGTAGGGCGGCCTCTCGATATAAGGCGGCCAAACTCCCTTCGTACTATACCTCCTTATATAGGCCCCACTGCTGTACGTAAACCGTCGATGTGAGAACGATGATCGGTGTTCGCTTGGACATACTGTCCGAGTACAGAGTACTCGTATCGGTGTCAAGTGGGAAGAAAAACAGCTGCAAGGTCTCGTGTTAGGGCCCCAGTTGGCCCCGTACTACCGGTGGCGGAAAAGCCATCCGCCATAAGACGGTCGCCTCATGCTTCGGTCGACCGAATGCTCCCGGATTGCAGTGTCATTCGGTCGACCGAACCATAGTAGTCAAGTAAGTGTGCCAAATCTTTCATGGAATCATTCAACATACCTTCCCCGGGCATACCCTTGGGCCGGTACCGAACGCAAGGAAACCCGCTTCGTCGTGGCGGGCCCTGCTTTTGACCCCGCCAGTTCCCGCTTTGCCTAGTAGAGCCTCATCTCGTTCCGCCTCGATCCATCTGCCGTACAGGAATACATTCAAGCACATATGATACAGTCGTGATACGGTAAGGTAGTGTGGGATAACGACGTTTGGAGCCATTTACTTTCTTAAGGTTGGGGAGGATCCCTCCATGCTTGAGGAAACCCATCTATGTATTTGCATTCCCGATTGATTGTGTGTTTCTATTTGTGTCGGAGTTAGCGAAGAACGCAAACAATTAATTAATCTAAAGTAAACTCGGCTGTTTGGCGGAGTACATGGTTCCTCTTGTCAGACGCCGAAGAGGCGTGCTACACGATAGAGGTAGCACTTTTTGGCAAATACTTTGTTTCTGAATGAAACTTCCTCCAAACAACTATTACGGGGGAACGTACATAATAGGACCTATGGTAGACACAAAAAACTATATATTTCTCTTTTTTTACTACCAATAGTTGGTCCTATCAATTACGTCCCCCCGTAATACTGACACATGCTATAATACTATAATCAGTATAATAGTATAGAATAACACCATTTTATTTCTGAGGATGGTGATTACTTGAGGAGCTCGATACCCCACCCACAAACTGATTTTGAGCAAACTGAAAATGCAATCTGATGAACAACCCTATGGCTCAGGTATCCAAAACGGTCATATTGAAAAACAAGAACGGCACTAGGACGAGTTTGGGTTAAGGAGCCTTGACACGCATAAAACAAAACAGCCTAAAAGGGGTACTAATAGTTAGTAGGATGACTAGACTAACGTATTAATACCTCTTCCGCAACACGCACGCGTCTTATGATTTCTAAGACCCTACGCACAGCAAGTAAAACAGTATATTAAATGGATTTATACGAATACGCTACGTATTATACACATATTATACACATACTAGGAGTTCGATGGAGGGAGGGGGGCGTTTACCTTTCGGGCACGAAGTCGGCCGCCCTGGTGAAAAACTCCTCTGAGAGACCGGCGTATCTCGTCAGCACAATGACACCCGTGTCTTTCTCCAACACCGCGCCGCTTTTCAGGGTGGTAGCTTCCTGAGAAACAGCCAGGCAGGGGTGAAGGGGCACAGTAGTATCAAGATTCGAAGTCCACGTGCTGTTTTAGGCGTACGAGCCAGAGAAGAGTGACACGTATAGTATACACGGAACACGTTGTGTTCAACCTTCGAGCGAAGAGTCATCCCACGGTAGTAGTAGGGGTTGCACGTTTTGGGCCAAACCGTCCCTGACCGGTTGAGCGCCCCAGGCGAGGGACTACCGCTGGGTCGTGTGCTAATTGTACGAGTATATTTGCTTTAGGATTATGATAGCGCAGAGAGACGCCGGTCCGGTTGCGCGAACAGACGTCTTCGAAGTCGTGCTTTTATTTCGAAGAGATATCGAGCTCCTCGTGCTAGGAGTACTTTTATTTTTCTCGAAATCAGTTGTTCGTGTGACTCACTAATAGTATAGAGCTCCTCAAGTAATGGCCATCCTCAGAACAAAAAAAACTTTTATTCTAAAATATGATACCAGGTACTGACTAACGTAGAATGCGCCTGACATGGCAATATAGGGTCTATAAGCTACCGATATCCTTTCCCGTGTGTTAATAATTTCCAAGGGTAATACCTCAACATCATCGTGCGAAACATGCTTGAGCCACGTATTTACGATATTATGGGGGGGCATGGTAAATAGGACCAAATATTGGTAGTAAAAATAGGGAAACATAAAGTTTTTTTTTTCGTGGACCGTAGGTCCTATTTTCTATGGCCCTCCGTTTTAGTAACAGTATAACAGTTAGTAGCGTGTTTGCGAGATACTGGATAGGAAAACATATAACAATACTATTGAAACCGTCGAACGTCACAATCCAAGGCGCAAACCGTACCCACGAATAAATCAGCGAAACCTTTGGTTATAAAAGTGGTCGCCAAATACGTTCTTGAAACTCCTAACCTATTTTGTCGTGGGTTCGGTTGACCTTGGGTTACAACGTTCATCGATTTCAACGATATTATTGTATTTTTTCCAACCCGACACTTGGCTTGTTGTTGGGTGCTTCAATATGTATCCTATCAAACAGCAACCTTATACGACGGCGCCATCGTCGGGTACAACACGGACGGACGTGCAAACTCTCGCTGTCGCACCACAGACACAGTGCTGGTCACACGGTGGTGTAAATACCGTGGTGTGTTCGCTTGCCATGGCAAGAGGAAATATTCGTCCTGAAAAATATAGAAAACCGAGAGACGGTGTAAACGTTGTGCCGGATGGCAAGAGGAATAAGCGCTCAATACATATATAAGGTGGTAGTTGATATTGAGACATGGACCCACCGCGTTGTGGAAGAAAAGCACCGCTGAACCGCTTCTCAGCCTCAACGTCTCCTTAATCAACGCTGAGCAGAACACCAGCTTGGACAGCTGCTCGCCTGTCGATACCACGCCACCACTGCTTCCAATGCAGACCAAATCCATTCATAGACAGTACGAAGCACGCGACGGGCCAAGAGCTGGGGGGTAAGCATACGCCGTCATGACCACACGCCCACACGCAAGGCACTAATCGATGCAATTTTTTACCAGCTGTACCCAACCAGTGTCAGGCCGGTTCGATATCAGTGGAACCATGCACACGCCCGCTCCGATCGTATGTATATGAACCATACGAGCTGTCGCTGCTGAAATCTTGCCTTACTACGCGCTTGACCTCGACTTTGGAGGCGTGCATACAACGCGTTCTACGATAGAGGTAGCGTTTTTGGCGTTTTTAGTTTTTGGACGACGGGGGCTCCTTGACCTAAAATGACTTACTAATAGTATAGGAATGCCATTCTATTTTTGCAAAAATGCTTTTTTTGTGTAGATGGGCCACGGGTTTACTGATCGGATTGCACTTTCAGTTCGGTCGAAATCAGTTTTTGGGTGAGGCATAGAGTAATCTAGTAATCTAGTAATCTAGTAATGTAGTAATGTAGTAATGTAGTAATGTAGTAATGTAGTAATGTAGTAATCTAGTAATCTAGTAATCTAGTAATCTAGTAATCTAGTAATCTAGTAATATAGTAATGTAGTGTAATAGTGTAGTAATACTCCAGTGAGGAGCTTCGGAAAACAACTACAATGGTTGGTGGACCTCTATCGTAGAATGCGTCATACTGTTGTACTACTACTTGTTCGACAGAACATCGCACAGGTACTCCAACTTCGCCACGGCCACCGACTGGGAGTGCACGCGTCAATACAGCAGATACACAGCACAATGTCTCAGGTTAGTTCCCCACGAGCGCGAGTAATGCACGCAACCATTACATACTCCATAAAGCAATCTACTGTAGTATTGCACAAACCCATCCAATAACGTACAACGCCATCTGACATTTAATCATGATGTCCTAAAACACCCTGTTGCCTCGAAAAGTAGATGCCGCGCGGTGCAACCTACCCCAAATGCCATGGTATCCCCCTTCCTCGGCTGCGGCGTTATTGTGAGTCGATGTCAATTATGAAGGTGCTACCTGCGGAACTAACGGGGTAAATTATCGATCGGTTATCCCCAGCTCAAGGAAATCATTTAAGTGCCAGACACCAAAAACGAAACAAGGTAATACGAAGTAAAAGCAATCCGGGATCTGACATTCTGAAGGTAGTGCAGGATGCAACCTCTCTCAATTATGAGAACCAGCCTGCGCCGGCGTTTCTGGTTATTTTTTGGTCTCCTGCACTGTATAGCACGCACCTTTCTGGAGCGGCTTGGAGAGCCTCCTCCCGGCATCGAGCGAACATCTTGGGGTTCTTGGTGAGATAGTACATGGCCCAGGATATGATCATTGCGGACGCCACCGTTCCGCCCAGAAAGAGACTGCGGCCAATAGCAAGCGGGTCAGAAAAAACGAACGTCATAGTCTTACTTTTCGTCGAGCTTAGGTCACTGTGAGCTATTTTTAATTGTTGGAATACCGTTTCAACCAGTATTATCCTCTTCGAGAGAATGAATGCCGACGCCATGGTCTCTCTGAAAAAGAGGCTGCGGTACACGGAAAACAGAGCAAAAGAAGGCGATAGTGTCATCCCACTACTCAGTAGGTTTAGGTATCAAGGTGGTCAAATGTAAGCGGCTAGACAAACGACTCACAACACGAAGGCCATCATTTCATGTACCAAGTGTGTCAACTGTAAACTGTTATTAATAGACTAACGGTGTATAAAACGAACGCCATATTACTGCCGGTTGGTATAACACTGTTACAGAGTGTATTTGTTGTAGGATTAGAGCGCATTATAGGTGTTGGTGTTGGTCGCGTTGCGCGAACACATGTCTTTGAAGTCATGTTTCGGGTGAGGTATCGAACTCCTCATGGCGGGCACTCAGAAATAGCTGCTGCACCCCTACCGGGGGATAGCTCTGAGGTATAGAGCTTCTCAGGTGAGGAGACCCAGAAACAAAATGGTGCGCCTCTACTGAAGTTAGGAACCCCGTCTATCGGATCAAATTTGGGTGAGTTGGTTGTGCTACAGCAGCATTACGGGGGACCATAGTAAATAGGACCAAATATGTATAGTAAAAATAGGTAAATATATAGCTTTTTGTGTGTACCGGACGCATTCAACGATAGAGGTACAGCATGTTTTTTCTGAAGCCCATCACTTGAGGAGCTCTATGCCTCACTGAAAAGCTTATTTTGAGCAAACTGAATGTGCAAGCCGATGAACAAACCCGTGGCCCATCTACACAAAAACCCACAAAATGCAAAAAATAGAATGACATTCCGACGAAATTGGGTTAAGGAGCCCCGTAATTCAGAAAGTAAAAACGCCAAAAAGTGTCTATCGTTGAACGCGTCATCGTAGGTTCTATTTACTATGGTCCCCCGTAGTAGTACCCCTCGTCGCTGCACGCCCCTATGGCGCTCACCTCATGACCTGCTTTGTTATCTCGTCGTCGGAGAACGCCATGCGATTCCCGAGACGCCTGGCGTCTGTCCCGCCCTCCGCCGTCGCCACCATCCGCCGCAGAAGGTTCCCACTACCCGGCGGCAGCATCGACGCTGTCCCCTCTACCCTGCCGGCCTCCTCGAGGATGGACTGCCTCGTCTTGTTGTTCTCCAGACGAGCGACGTCTATCGCCCCCTGCGTAAGGCGGCGACAAAGCATGTGGGGGCACGATGATCGACAAAGGACGCGTTCTACGATAGAGGTAGCACCTTTTGGCGTTTTTAGTTTCTGGATGACGGGGCTCCTTAACCCAAAACTCGTCGGAACATCCTTCTGTTTTTGCAATACGCTTTTTATGTATAGATGGGCCACGGGGTTGCTCATCGGATTGCACTTTCGGTTTGCTCAAAATCACTTACTAATAGTATAGAGTAATATCATATTCCTCAAGTGAGGGGCTTCATACAAATTACCTGGTATGGTGAACCTCTATCGTACAATCAATGTGTCTTTGAGGAACAGCGCATATTATCTGAAGTCACGGCACGACCTACACAGCAGTGCTGGATGACACCCTGGTCCGTTCGGTAGCGCTGATTATACAGGGGCCACAACCCTTGGGGTGAAATGTAGGGTCCAGTGCGCAGCTGCCAGACGGACCCCGGACTGTGGTTTTGCTGGATATGCACCACAACCGTCGTGTGACCTGTCCATTGCTCACCTGAACTACCTCCTGTAGTTGCTTTGAGTTTTGCTTCGTGTGGCGCACCCAAGGCAGCAGTCCCGGCAAAGTCACCCATCCGATCCTGAAAAACGGTGCGCATGAAACACGGTCGAAACACCCAGCTGAGCGCAAAGAGCCTTGCACGCTACAAAAAACCGTCAAAATGGCCTAGACGGGTTCTACGATAGAAGTAGCACTTTTTGCGTTTTTTTGTTTCTGAATGACGGGGCTCCTTAACCCAAAATCGTCGGAAACTCCTTGTTTTTCAGTCCGATTTGTTCGTATACCTAGGCCCCATGGGTTTGTTCATCGGGTTGCAGTTTCAGTTTACTCAAAATCGTTGGTGGGTGAGGTTCAGGGCGCCCTAAAGTCAGGATCCCCAGAAAAAACAATGGTTGATGCACCTCTATCGTACTATTAGTAGCATGTGTCCCTATCCAACCTTAACCTTAACAAGAAGGGTGAACGTGGGGCACGGCAACAAGACCCAATTGAACGAATGCAGAGGTGTTGTACGCGACACAGAAACGGCAAGCGCGGGTACATACATACGCCGTTAATTCCAAGTGACAGCCTTTCGTGCACCGCATGGCAGGGACAAGCCATCCCTTCCAGCACTTCCCGATATCGCTACGAGGCACAAGACAAACACGTGCGGTGAGTCGCATATAGACTCTGGATGCACGCTCCGATAGATAGCGTACGCGTGCTATAAAAATATACTACTATTAGTATAGCACTACTATTAGTACTATTAGTATATCATTTTTTGTTTTTTTGTTTTTTTGTTTTCTGAATGACGGGGTTCCTCAATCCAAAACTGTCCGAAAATCATTCCTGTTCTCAAAACCATTTGTGGTATACCTAGGCCATGGGTTCGTTGACCGGGCTGCACTTTTTGTCACGTCAAAAACCACTTGCTATACTGGAAGTATAGAGCTCATCAACAAGTATGGAGCCCTGTTTTCAAAATTATTTTTCGTATACCTAGGCCATGGGTTCGTTCATCGGGTTGGGTTGCACTTTTAGTTTACTCCAAAACCACTTACTAATACTGTAAGTAAAGAGCTCCTCAACAAGTGAGGGGGGCCAACTATTTACAGTCCATGGACTGCAACACTTAATTAAGTGCAGTCCACGTACTATCAATATAGATTTCTTTTTGTATCCGTGGTTTTCTTCTTTCGGGAATGGTTTGAGTCATCGACGTTGAAGATCATGCTGCACATTGTCGGAGGGCAAGCATCACAATAATAGTAAAAATAGAGTAATCCCACGGAGGGGGTGGAGCAATTAGTTTCTGAGCTCCTGACATGAGGAGCTCAATATCCGACCCGAAACATGACTTCCAAGATTTTCGTTCGCGCAGCGATCGACATTTCTATCCGAGCGCTAGTCTTAAGGCAGTTACCCTCGTAAAATGATCGTACCAACCGGTAGTTCCTCACTTCAGGAGCTCAACCGGTCAGGAACGCGTTTGACCCCAAAACGTGTAACCCCTCGGACCATGTGGGATGAGTCAACAGTCCCTTTTATGGACGAAAGTCATGATACATGGCATTGCCACTCACATCGAGAGGGGCTTCAAGATGAGGGCCATGAACGCCGTCAAGATGGTCTCCATGCAGTCAAACGACGGACACGGTGTGCCTTTGGTCGCCCTCAGGCTGTCCGCATCTAGTCCGAAGGCCGCTAAGGCGATGCAGTCGTGTGTGAAGCGTTCTGCCATTGCAGTGAAGGCAGGGCGGGCAACGGCAAGGGGGGGGGGGGGGGGGGTCCCCTTTTTTTTTTTCC
>JBBMKB010075644.1:0-13297 GCA_037833945.1 Alaria marginata | reverse complement strand
TATTGCCGTCGTGGCTCGACGAGGACTGCTGGAACGTCTATGAACACTTGGTGCCACACTTTTGCCAGAAAATATATAGCCAGAGCCTCGTTCGCCACCCAGTGTTTTCCCTCGAGAGCCTCCTGGTCAGGCCATGGTGGTATGGCGTGGCTCCTACCGCGGGCGAGCCCTACGGCGTCCACTTATGCTCCATCCCGTGTGTCCCATGTCATCCCACGTACACCCATACCCTCGTGGGCCTCCAGCATTTGAAGCACCACTCCCAGATATGAAGCAACACTCCCAGCACCAATCAGATGCCGTAAGTCTCGTTCCATGTGGGCCGTTCGGTTCTGCTGAACTTGTTCTTCCTCTTCCAAAATTTACGGACAGGGTGGGAACGCTAAAAATCTATTCGATTGGACAACCAATCAGCAGCAAGCAACATATTATTCCGTTCCAGGTTCCATGCGTTCCAGTGCCTTTTTGGTGTAGTTAAGATACGCCCTCAGTACTGGTATGTACCACAAGTAACGCCTAACACTGCTGTCTGTAGTTACGACCTGTAGCTATGATAATAGCGAGTTTCGGAAACCGAAAATTCGATTTTTTTTTTAATGGTCAGGGGTTATGTTGCTCAGGGGCTGTCGATTTCTCGCCGCATAAAATACGTCGACGGCTACGAAAAACATCTGACCAAATGCTTGCTCAGGCTTAAGGCTTCAAAAATGGCTGCCAACCCTGAGCAACAAACTGCAATAAGTTATGCTCAGGGAACAGAGCACAGGCGGTATAAGGGTGCCTGCACCACCACAAAAGCAAACGCCGACTCGCCGCCAATGCGTAGGACGACAGGGCGCGCCATCTCCTCGAACCAGGAGTGGTTTTGTGCCGCTGTGGCTTCGAAAAAAGTAGTGTTGCACGATCTCAGCAGAGAGCAGGGGAAGGCATATGATGACACTCGTACAAGTATGAGAGAAACAAGTATGATGACAAGCAGCCTCTCAAGTTGGGTCACGGCGAGGATGGTTGCTGGGGCGAACGCCCACTCGCTGCCAAAGCGTCGAGCAACAGGGCGTGCCAGTTCCTCCAACCAATCGCCGCTTGGTGATACACTGCTGTAGCGGCGAAAGCAGCACAGCAGGTTCAATCTAGGCAGGCAAGATGAGGAGGGGGGGAGGTGGATGTTTTGTTCACGACGCAACACAACACAACTAGCAACGCAACCTCGAGCTGGGTGACGGCAAGGAGGACGCAACGGCTGGCAATTGTGATGTAGGGGTTGGAAAGCGGAGGGAGCAGGTCGAGGCTAAATGCGGTGGGTTGTGGAGCACCGTGCGTGGTAGATCGATCGGCACGAAGCTCGAAGCTCGTTGCAATCCGAGCGCAGGTGTTCCGGTTCGAGCTCACTGGAAGGCACAGCGGAAAGACCCTGGTCTTTTTTTTTTCTTCATATTTTCAAATTAAAAATCCTGGAAGCACACCCCGCCCCTGAGCAACCGCCCCTGAGCATTTTCACTTCGATTTTCATTTTTTTTCTCGAAAGTCTCTAATACATGTTCAGGGCTTTCCTCGTACTAGTTATAGGTTGCAGGCATGTATATTGGGGTTCACTCCAATCGTCTTGGCGCGGGCGTATCTGGTACTCTGGTACTCTGTATAGTGCGCTGTTGTGTTTTGCCGCAAGGTACATAATATAGTCCGAGCTTATGGCATAGAGCCTAGACCAAAAACTGAAGATTTTCAGATCGTCAAGTATGATAAACGCCCTGGAAGGCTTGGCTCGCCCGCCAAATGACCAACGCCACAGAGGGAATAAAGTACCTGGTATGGCGGCAACATTCGCTAGGGGACATAATCCAATGCAATCCAGGGCCGGCAGAAACCATAACGGACATACGAGATGCCCATCATGATTCTAGACAAATTTCAGGGGTAGGGACAGGAACGACGGTTGTGTTAGAACTCGGAAACTCCTTCATTCATGGAACGGAACACTCCGCCACGGTGCGCGCGCACTTACAACCGGGTGGTACTTGAGCCCACGTAAATATGTGCCACAGCCGACCAGGGGTGCATGCATATACGGTGGTGAAACACATTAAGTCTGATACAGTACCAGCGTATGCCCTGCGCCTGTCGAACACACTATCTCTCTGGAAAATAGTATTCCCCATGCTGCAACAACGTAATAATTGTGGTGGCTCACCGAGGCGCCCATCTGCTCTCTGTTGGCCCTATTGTGCCACACCGCGGCGTTATCTCCTACACAGGTTGGGGGCGTCACAGGCATCACGTTCGGAGCAAGTGAGTCGATGCTCTTTTGGTTTGGGTGCCGCTCTCCTTTACATCGTTCGTAGTTCGTAGGACGGCGGTAGGTTTCGCCAGTCCGTCTTTTGGTGCGATTGGACATTCATCCACAAGCACATACTACGAGCAAGCACTGCCGTCTTCGAGTCTCATACCAGATGACCCGCCTATGCAGGTGTATTGTTGCTCTAGGTGGCTCTTTGGTGTTTAATTTCTTGCGTGATTAAGATAGCGCTCTAGAGGGTTGTGAGCCACATTTTGCTGTGGAGTGGAGCTCTCTGGCATCGTTTGGCATGATGGCAGCTTTACGGTCGGGTAGAAGAGGAGGATCTGCTGCGCGTTCCAATCCGATGCCCAGATGCAAACGCACATCCATGTCAGCCATGAGATAGATAAGCTGAAACTATCCAGATACGAATCCACATATATATGTCACATGTCACCCATGAGGTAGATGAACTGTGGCAAGTACGCCAAATGCGGCGCCACCGGATTTTTTTAGGTGCTACTGGCGCAAACGCATGGCGCAAGAAACCCAATCCTGCCGACGCATATGTATGTGTACTGACATCGTTAGTTGATTGTTTTCGCGGTTGCAGTGGACGGCCACAGAGTTATTCGTGACGACGGGGTGGGCAAGTTTCCCACCACAGCCCTCAAGACCAAGGAATTCATGAGGCTCACGGCGCTCTCCGGCACCATTTTTACAGGGTAAGCGTCGCTGCCGTCTAAAAATCTGGAGCTGAGAGTGCTGCTTGGAAACACGAAGCAGATTGTGAAATGTCGACATTCCTTTGTCCAGTGTGCCGCTGTTGTACCTGTGATGGAGGTTACAAGTTGGAAATTGATACGAACCTTGGCACTCCGCTGGAAAGCTCTCCTTTTGGGTGTGCTGCTATTAATTGTTGTGTCGCGTCTCAAGGGAAATTGCCGTGTTTTCTTCTCCCCTAGGGGCCCAATTGCGACAAAAACGTGGATGTTATCCCTTTAAAACTACACCCACAGTTTTGGGGAATAATCGCTTGGAAATAGTGTGGGATACTATTTGTGGTAGTAAAAGGGTTACGAGGACGAGGCAGGTATTGTATTGTGATGAAGGCGTTCTTGAACACACCAGAACACTTAGGTGCGGCAACGCCTACACTCATTTATAGCACAGCAGTACCTGTGCTTCGTACTGTCTTGTCCGATTGCCTTGCCATCGGGCAGAGGGGGTGGGGGGGGCGTGAACAGTACCTACCAAAAATCGGTGGTTCAGAAGAACGCCGCGCAGGAAGTCTGCACCTTGCATCGCGCAAGACGAGGTGCAATTGAAATCTGTCTGTCTCTCGCCCTGTTGTTTTCGATGTATGATAGCGTATCGAGCACCCGAACAAACGGCCTTGTCTTGGGCCACACCTTCGCGTACATCGCTGTCCCACCGTCTCAGACCGCCGCCGCTGCCGCCGCGGCTTACCGGCACCTGTGCACTGAACTCCCTCCCCTGTTCACAGGTTCTTTTGCACGTACCAGGGGGTTAAGTACGGGGCAAAGCTGGCACGAGGAGAGGACGACTTCTGGAACGTGCTCATCGCGTCGGCGGGATCTTTCGCGCCCATGCTGCCGTTCCCGGCGATGCGGTCGCGGTACCCGTACGCGGCGATCCTCGTGGCGATGGACACGCTTAACAACCACATTTTGTAGCCCTTAGTGCAGGGGGCGTGGTGGGGTCGGGGGGTCCCTGTGGTGTAACATATCGTTGATTGACTGGTTTGCATGCGGGCTCCGTAAGCAGCGGGTATGCAGGTAGGGTTAGGGTTAGTCGTCTCGATGCAGTTCGTGTATATTTCGTACGGGGTCGTCTGTTAGTTGTTGAGTTTGTCTACTGGTTATCCTCAAGCCTTTCACGGGGTGGGTCATGAGTTCGACTCTAGGCCATACCGGTACCTGGTATGTTTTTTTTCTTGTAGGCACTATTGTTGTCGACCGTTAAGCGCATTCGCTACTTCAGATGTGATTTGAGTAAGCACAGCGGTAGTTCGACGTGGGTCCACGAATAAAGGTAGCGGTCACCCAGTCGCGCGATACATCCAAGGCGCGTGCGGTAGCGGGGAAGGGCCGTGCCTAGAGGACGCAGGTCTGAGTTACAATTAAATTTAGGCAAGGAGTGCATGCAGTTCGCGACACCAAACCGGCAGCCCGGGCTGCCTCGTGTGGCCGATGCTGAAACCGTCATTTGTTTTCGACGTTTGCTTCCCTCTGAAGCCCCAAGAGGGGTAAAGAAACTCAAAAATATTATCTGAGGAAGGGTGTGCCCACTCTAACTTCAACAGAATACAATCGTTTTCTTGTGTTTCGCGCAAATGTAGAGCCAAAATGTCTAAACTCCCAACCGCTTAAGTGCGGTCGCGTACTGTAGAGCCCAGGGTCAAAGAGACGTACAAAAAAAATGGGAGCAGAGTGCATGCAAGTATAGGGTTTCTGAACGCCAACACGCATGACTGTATAACCGTGGCAGAGGTTTTCGGCTGTATGTGCCTCGAGCATGAGCCCTCGCGTTGTGTACTCTCGTGTCGTGACTTGGACCGGAGGCGCTTCAGGCCAGGTTTATAAATGAATCCATCGTATAGAGGTGTGTCGATTACGCTTTGCGATCTCCAACGCTTCTAACCTCTACTGCTGTTTGTTCACTCACGTTGATTCATCGCCATTATCTATCGTCCATGGTCACAAGCCAGGCTCCAACCTTTCTGGAGTGGAAGAGCAAATCGGGAAAATCTAAATGACCTCAAATCGCAAGAAAATCGCATCCAGCAAACAAAAACCCCGTAAGCCAGGCTCCAATCTTTCTGGAGTGGAAGAGCAAATCAGGAAAATCTAAATGACCTCAAATCGCAAGAAAATCGCAGCCAGCAAACAAAAAAACCCTAATTTACTGGGGCACTCTGCGGCTGAAAACGCAAAAATGCGCCAAAACCAAAACACTTGTTTACATGCATTCATGCGGTCAAGACTTTATTTTTGCTTGAAAAGCTTCGGTATAAACGGAAGCTCTGACCTCACACTTGCTCGGAAAACCGTTACGCCCCCCAAAGACAATGAAACGTCACCAGTTACGCCGGTGATCATCTACGAATCTACGTAAAGTGTGACGAGAGTTTTCAACACGTAAAAAATACAAACAGTAGAGTACAAATTGGGTAAAACTCCACCACACACAATCTTGGGTATGATACAGTCTAGGCGCTGCAGCTACAGCAGCAATAATGCGAGTTACGAGATGCAGCATGCCTCATCTTCTTGTTGCTTCCGGAGCTCCTTGGCCATATCGCCGAAAGCCATCGCACTGTCCTCAAGCTGGCGCGACTTATCTACCATATTCTCTAATTTCTCCCCTCGCTCGATGGCCAAATCGCGCGCTTCGCTTACGGCCGCGTGTGCCCCGCTCACCCCTCCCCCAGCCCTGCCCGCTGCGCTCGCCCCGCCGCCGCCACCGCCGTCACCACCGCCACCAACCTCACGCTCCCCGAACAGTGCATCACGTTGGTGTTGTTGTCCCTGGGCACTTCCTCGCCCACCATCACCGCCTCTACCTCTGCGCCCTGACGCGCTAGGTGTCGAGGAAGCTGGGGGCAGGGCGCCACCGGTAGATTGCCGCCGGGCAGCCGGTGGGGGGGACGGTTCGATGGCAAACACCTCCGCAAGGCTCTTCTTCGATCCGCCCAGTGAAATTCTCCGTAGCATTCCTCTCGGGGCTCTACTTTTGGGTGGCGTGGACGCCGCCTCCCCTCCGCTGCTACCGACGGAATATTGACTGTTCCCCAGCAGCTGTGTCCCCGCGGTCTGTCTTACCAGTGAGGATATTTTGACTAACCGAGGCTTGGATTCCATCAACGCGTCGCAAGCTTCGTCTGTCAGCATCGACCATCGGGTCAGCTCCTGCGAAAAAAGGGAAGCCGAAAGTTAGTCTTGCGCTGGCCATTTAACCCCTTTCGAACTGCACACATGATTTGGGTAAAACTCCTTGGAACAAGTGTGGGATAAGGTTCGCAATTCTAAGGGCGATCAACAACCACCACAATATGCTGGTTTGGGTGTTGGAGACGAGTTGGCATGGGACTCTACTCAGGGCGAAGGGGGGGGGTAGGCGCATGCAAAAAAATGTGTTAAAAAAATCAACCAAATTGATACCAGGTACAGCTGTACTTAAACAAACGCAACACTTGAAGGGGATGACAAGCTATATATACTGCTCGAACACTCAAGCCTCAAGCGAAAACATCAAGGTAACGCCACACTCTTCGCCACTCACCCCCGCCGTTCCTCGAATTGTGAGCTCTCCAACCAGGTTGCATACCGATTTCTGCGCCAGTGCCATGGCGCCGTCGCTCAGCCCAGAGCCACTGCTGCTCGTGGGGAGGCGGTCGCGGAAGACGGGGGCGAGAGAAGGAAGCAGCATCCCTGTCACGAACCCAGACGTGTCGGTAGACAAAAGGCAGCCCCGGTGTGCCGCCTCGCCTGCCGCCAGCATGCAGACTCCAGCACGATCGACTCTAGGAGGCAAACCGCGCCCTTCTGCCGGAGGTAACGTTGCCCGCGACTTCACCACCAGCGCTGCGCCCGAACGTCCTCTAAAAGGGGCGAAGGTGGGGGAGGCTGAGCGGCGGCGCGAAAGCGGGTTATCGCTTGCCGAATCCCTATCCGTGATGGCCAGTACAGCGGTCACCGATCCGCGAACCACCAGCAGGAGGGATCGAGGCGGCCGAGCGCCGGTCATAATTTGGAGCTCATGGTCGTGGTGGCTTTCGAGCGCGGTGCGCGAAGTAGAGGGCGATACCCACGTCGTCTGAACGCGCGCAGTTTGCGGGCGCGAACCCTCTCCGCCCCGGTCGTCGCCGCCACCACCTTCGTCAAGCTCACTATTTTGCCGGGCAGCCCCGCTCCCACCAGCCGGGGAGCTGAACGAGCTGAGAGGTTCCGACGCGTAAGGGGTGAGCGGCACGCCGCACTCGTCTATACAGACCAGCCACGTCTCCGCGCTCTCCTCGTGCTGCACTCTCCCTCCAGATCGCGCCGACATGTTGGTGTGCCCATCGTCGCCGCCACCGTCAGGCGCAAGGCCCGGGACCTGAACTACGTCTATGGGGTCCCTGGACGCGAGGTCGAAGACGTTGAGCCACCCTTCCAAAAACACGAACAACGCCCCCGCCGCCCCGTACTCTAGCTCCTGCTTCCCTCGGGGTTTGAAAAGCGAGCTCGGCAGAGGCCCGATTGCTAGGCTCGGGTAACAAGGCCTGCTCTGAGGTGCGCGTATCGGGAGGAGCGAGGCGGAGCCGGTGGAGACGTCCGTGACGGAAACGACACCTTCCGCGTCTGCGACAACGAGAGCCAACGCTGACGCGGGTGCATCGTAGGACAAAGTGACGCACCGAACAGGATGGCCGTGCAGATGCAGAGCGAGCTGCACCAGCGACGCTTTTCGACGTGAACTTTGCTGGCGCTGCTGTTTCTCCCCATCCTCCTTTCGGGAGTCGGCGGGCGGTTTCGAAGCTGCGGGCGGCGCGGAAGAATCACCCAAGGTGCCTTCCTCGGCCATAGCCTCCGACAGCTCTCGTCGAAGATGATTGGTCTCCTGGTCTCCGGTTCCCTGGTCTCCTTCCCCCGCACCCTCCCCAACAGGCCCCTGCTTTCCTCCGTCATCCGATATTTGCGCAGATGGCATGGCAGTACCGTTCCCACGATTGTCTCCTGGCCCCTCCAGCGTCTCGATTCTTCGCGCTTCTGCTTGTGCCGCCGCAATCGCCGCGTCTATCTCGTCGTCTTCCGCCTCATCCTTGTCCGCAGATGACGCTCGGCGACCAACCCGGCTGATTAACGTCTTCCCCCACCCGCCGCCGCCGCCGCCTCCCGAATCATCCACGACCGTGGCATCACCCAGCTCCACGTTCGAAACGGTCATGGGTTTCTCCGCCAGTGGATTGCCTCCTCCCGACTCGACATCCGCGCCACTTATACCCGCGTGAACACCCACCTCCATCCTACTTGATAGTACGAGAACTATAACGTTTCCGTTGCCGAAACCTACCGCAACCCAGCACGCGTTACGTTCTGCCGCTGCCACGTGGTCGCGCTCGATCCACACGTCCAATGCTGTCACGACCGCGTCTTCTCCCTCGGCCCCCGCCAGCTCAGCGGCAGGTAGGGACCCCAAAAGCGAAGACCCAGACGGAAGCTCTTGCATGGCTACCCGTCCCTCGGAGATGGAAACGCCACTCTGTCGCGAAGCCGGCCCGCAGCACTCCCAAAAGCTCAGGCACCCATTCGAATGACCCACCACAAACATTTCGCTGGTACACAGAGCCTCGTCCCGCGCGCGAGGGTCAACGCTGTCGGGCCACTTAAGGGCGCCGCCTCGCAACAGCGGCGGCGACGACGGCAAGCCAGCCTCACCGTCGCCGACGACGCACGTCATGAAGTCAAGAATAGTGGCAGAAGACAACAGCGGCGTGGAGGCCAACGCGGTTACCGGCGCTAACCCCGAGAGGTGGGGACCCATCTTCTCAGGCGCCAGCTGCAACAACGCCACGTATGGACTCGTTTGGATGGGACACGCCTGGACGGACGAAGCGCGCCGAAATTGCAGGCGTCCGTCGTCCCCGCGAACCTCCTCGTTCCACGTCACAAGCCCAAGGACAACCAACTCCTCGGACGCGGCGTCGGCGCCATCCTCCGCCGCTTCGGGATTCTCACCGCTGTCTCCCTCGCCGCCTTCCACGACATCTTTGAACCAGGCCGAAGCGCGCCTGCCAGCGCCACGAGAAGCATCTCCTGGGTTACTACTGCGAGCCTCTTCGGAGCCTCCATCTGCGCCCGAGCTCGCGCAGTGAACGCTGCTTAATCTTTCCTGTCCAATGGCGAAGGGCACGAACACCGCCGTCTCGAGCGGGGCCAGAGCCGCTGCAACCACCTCCTTCTTCTTGGCCCTCCCACCTCCTGAGGGCGTCTGGGCGACGTCGCCCTCTGGAGCACATGGTGGAACGAGAAGGCTTACACCGTCGGGCTCCTCGCCCTCGTCGATTTCAACCCCGCCCGCCACAAGTAGCCCCCAGGCCCTCGCGGCGCCTCCTCTCACGCTTACCCAGCGCACCAGGGAAACAGCGGTCCGGATGATGGTCGGCCCCTCGCGTGGACACAAGCCGTCGTCCCCAACCTCGTTCACCCACCGCGGCGGCCCCAAATCGTTGGAGGACGAGGCCGGGAACACCGCGTAGCAGCCCGAGGAGAACCCGGCCGCAAAAACTTCCCCAGTTGGGTGAAAGGCTAGGCTGGTCACCCCACCGCTTCCGTCTTCGCCTTCTTCGCTCTCCTCGTCCTCTCTTCGTTCGCCACCTCGCGTTAAGCCGCGAAGGGCGATACGTTTCCGGCGGACCCAGTCCCACAGCACAATCCCGCCGTGCCGAAACCCGAAAAGGGCAAGACCACCGCCGTCTCTATCCCTAAAAGACGCGATGGACGTTACCGCCCCGAGAACGCCGCCGGAGCTGTTACCCGCGAGCACCTCCTCCGGCGCCCCAGAGTTCATGCTACGAGGCTCCACAACGTAACCGGACGTTCGCAACACCGGCAACACCTGCACCACACGAACGCGGCCACTCTCGAGGCCAATAAAAATATAACTTTCTTCTCCGGCGCCGAAGGTGGCTCCCGCCCCGGTGGGAGCTTCCGGGGCACCGCCACCGGGCGAGCGGTCGGGAGCATGCACGGACGTGACGCTGTCTCTAAACCTGGCCGAATCTAGAAAGGAGGAGAGGTGGCCGCAGCGGCGGCCTTCCATGAGGTCCCAGGCCAGCACGGCGCCCGTTGCCGTTATCCCCACGAGAAGGCGTGGCGTCGGGAAGAGCAAGTGAGCGGGTGGGTCCTCGGTTGAGAAGGCTCCCTCTTCTTCCAGAATTAGTTCCACACCCGGCGCACCCGAGACTTTGACCATACCCCCGCGAGAAACGACGGCCACAAGACCCTGCGCGTGGGAGCATCGCACAAGGTGCACTTGAATGAGAAAAAAAATGATACCTGGTACAATATACAAAGGAGGCTTCGCCGCGGAGGGCCAACGCCAGCTTGCGATACTACTGCTGTATTCTACTGACACGGGCAGTCAGCTTGTGTCCTGTTGTACAATGCATAATTTGAGTGATATGGGACCTCTGCATGCGATAGGCCCGGCAAACCGAAACCCTCCGAGGAATGTACACAAGCGAGCAAGAACGCAGGGAGGTGAACAGGCAGAACAGCACTACCAATAACAAATGTCCTTGTTTCCCACATGACAGGTGGCTATATCTGTCTACAGCAACTGCTGTAGTATACCGCAGCAATTGAAGCTGCCACCAGTAACCAAGTAGACGGCCGGTATACAAGTAGCTGCAGTTGTGGTAACGCCTTTCAGTCCTCTGTGACATACCGGTGCGTGCGCACACCAGGCGTTGTTGTGTGCCATTTCTGGACTTCAGAGGGAAAAATTGACGAATAAAATAACGATTGTCATACATCTTTGGCCACACGAAGCAGCGCGGGCTGCTAGATCAGGGGACGGTGCTATAAAATCGGACCCCAATGCAAGAAAAAGTACGAGACGCGCGTAGCATACGCTGCGATAATCAGGCACTACTCTGTACTGTGCTGTTCGTGCAGCAGTACCAGCTATGATACTTCGAAGTATGACTTCAATTGCACTCTTACATGTGTGCACACAAAACCCAACATATAACATGCGGATAGATCGCAAGCACGCTTGGTGTGGCCAATCGACACTGCTACGATACCAGGTGTGCAAGAGGAAAACATCGAGAGGCGCAGCATTACTTGCCTCCCGCTCGCTGCCAAGTGTCTGCCGCGGGTGCTGCGATGCGAAGACTAAACTCTAAACTCTCACGTTTGTCGACTCGTAGGAGAGGGCGGTTGCGTCGCTGATAGGCCCATGGTGGCCAAACCGCTTCGGGCTCGCGAAGCATCCCATCGCTTCCGAGATATCTACATCGGCCTGCGGCAGCGGCACTTCCTCGTCACCGGGTGGCGGCACGCTTCCCTGTCGCGTGATGCCCACCTGCTCAAACGAACAAGTCCATGTTGTTGGTTGGGTCACTGATGGGCATGGTTTTGGAAGAACCCGTTCGCTGGATAGGCTGGATTTTGAGTGTAGAAGTTCGGCTGGTGTGGGTGCATATTTTTACGTATGATACTGATGCGACTCGGAACATTGATTGCTTGTTGTTCTTCAATTCGATTGCTTTCAACTTGCGACGTGCTCTGTATCAAGGGCGAAAGGAGGGCACGGGTGCAAGCTAAACATATTGCATTGGTATCTAGCGTGTGAATTCATCGACAGAATACGCTACCCGCGTCCCCAAGTCTACCTGCAGTCATGTTCGACCTTGCAGTGCCCTCCCTCTGGGTCTGCAACATCGAACGTAGGATAGAAAATAGGTAACTGCTGGAGCATCACGACGACGGATTCCATCCCTTTGGCAAGCAGAAAAACGCATGCATAACACAGACGGCAGCTGGATTTCGGCTCCCCCAAAAGACACACCTGGCTGAAAAGGCTCCGCATGAGTGGCGATCTTGGAGCAAGCCCCGGTCGTGTGAGAGCAACGACGGACAAACGCCAAGCTGCAAGAAGTCGCTTCGTACGAGCAGTGTTATCCCATTTCCCTTCTAAGAAAGGCTTCTCATTCCTATATGAAACCCTTTGGCAGCCATATTGAACAACGCTCTTTGCTTCCCGTAGCTCTTAGAACTACGCTCCCCAAGGGGTGAGCGGCGAAGCACACGTGCAGAGAGAGGCGGGATATACCCTTCCACGCCTCCATAGCTTCGCGATGCACCGGATCATGAAGAGAGTCCTCGCTGTGGTTGCATGCGGTGGTTGCCTCGTAGCACCCTCGCAGGCCTCCTCCTCAGGATGGGGAGCAGCAGGCTCGACTGCCGGCGGCGCAGGCGGAGCATGGCCAACCGTCCCGCCGACCAAACCGCCGGGTGCGCCCGATCAGGAGCAAGACCGAATTTTCCCTCCCGATGAACCTAACAGTAGAGGCAGCGCTCCCGACGGTAACGGTAACTACTACAACGAGAATGGGGCAGCAGGAAGAGCAGGAACGGGACAGGATGGTACGGCTGGCCTTCAGCGGGAGACTGCCGCTGCCAGCGGCAACGCCGGGTTTCACGAGCCTCCCAGCTACTACCAACAGCAGCAGCAGCAACAGCAGCAACAACAACGGCAGCAGGAGCAACCCTACGAGCAGCCCCCGTACGACCCGCAGCAATCACACTGGGTCGGGCAGCAGTACAGCCCTCCTCCCCACCAGCGGCAGCAAGAACATGCGCCCGTGTACGATCATGATCGATTCCCTCAAAACAACGGCCCTCCTCCTCCTTCGCCTGACGGGGACGACGCGCTGCGTCTCGGGACCAAGTGGAAGAGCATCGTCTCGCGCGTGAAGGACGTCGTGCGGCCGGGACAGCCGATGGACTACGGCCAGCCTGGGGGTTATCAGGGAAATCAAGGCGGTGGCGGCGGTGGCTGGGGCAATGGCGGAGGCGGGGTGAGCGGGTACCCCCCGCCAGATTCAAATTGGGTAAGGGGGACGAACCAAAACGCCGAGTACGCTCCCCCCGCTGGCACATATGGACAGGTTCAGCCAGATGCGTACGCTGGCTACGGCCACGAGCAGCAGCAGCAGGGGCCTCCTCCGGCGGCGGCGTACGATCCCGTGAGCGAGCATCAGCAGCCTCCCCCAACAGCAGGGTTCGACCCCCACGGGTTGCAGCAGGGCGGGTATCCCCCCGAGGAGAACCGCGCTGCCCCGAATCACGTTACTCGTGAAGGTGAATACCCCGCCGCTCCTCCTCCGGCGTTCCCCGATCCGCGGGGCTCGGCACCTACGGGTGCTTGGCCGTCGCTCCAATCCTCAGCGGCCGACGTCCTACAGGCTCCGAACTCGTATGGCGGTGGTGGGGGGGGCCCAGGCAT
>JBBMKB010075633.1:0-13297 GCA_037833945.1 Alaria marginata | reverse complement strand
AAGGGTGAGCTGCATCCTACTATGCTACGGTGCCTTGTCGTTCTTCTGCTTGGCGGTTGTGTTCAATCGACAAGAAACGTCACGAACCTTCCACCACCGGATGGAGGAACAGTTCCAAGATGGGCTTGTGCTCGCAGGGCACAATATGGCATTGGCTTCGTACCATGCTCTACCCGAAAAGCTGACTCCAACCGTGCCCTCTCGTCGGGTTGCTGCTCTCTTGACGCAGCCATTCAGGGTATACTCGAAGTATATACATTTGTGGTGGCGGTACGGTGGATCGTTTCGGTGCTATTTTGGTTGTTCGAATGGTTAGTAGACTCACCGATGGCGTGTTGCCACATCGAAAGATAGAGTAGCCTTTAGAGAAACCACTTGCTTGCACACCTACCTGTTACACACATATCGTCACTCTTGGGAGAACATAATTGTTCGACCAAAACATAAAGCAATCTGCTGCGATTACGGCAAGCTGTACGGAAATATCCGAAGCTGCCAAGGACTTACACACCACCCGAACCTTATGGGCGAAGTGACTGGCTGCCAATGAATCCACTCCCTTAAACAAGGGTAAACGTTACCTGCACAACGGAACCCTTAAAGGTCCAACAAGCGCCGGAGCATTGGCTCACGCTGTGACCACGTCAAAATCGTTGCATTTTCTCCAAGACCGCAGGCGTGAGGACCTGCATGAGCTAAACGTTCAACAACGTCTGCTGTTTCTGTCGCCGTGGTGTCTGTTCGGGTATGGGTTCTGGGGGGATTGCTTGCTATGCCGGAAGGTCGGAGCAACCTACGTTCACGGAAGCTGCATGCCATGTGAATTAGTAAACGATTCCAGGTATGTACGAGCATACGAAGTACAGCAACACACGATAATGCCGTTCCTCGCCCGATGTATGTCGAGAAGAATGAAAGCCCTGCAATGGGAATGGTAGGGTGCTACGCCCTGGCCTACATGCACGTGATAGTCAAACGGGTTGTGCAGCTCTGCGGGGAGCGTCCGCGTTTTTTGACACACTGCATGTTGGTTCACGTACAAGACTCGTCAGCAACGCTTTGTCTTGGGGACGAAGGGGCGCCTACGCTGAGACTGGTCCATGGTGACAAGGCGAACTACTTGAAGAGTCCTCCCACGATAAGGGTGTAGCAATGAGTGTCTGAGCTCCTGACATGAGGAGCTCAATACCTCACCCGAAACATAATTTCCAAGATTTTTGTTCGCGCAACCGGATCAACATTCGTATCCACTAGTCTCACAACACATCCACCCATAAAATGATCATACTAACCGGTAGTTCCTCACATCAGGGGCTCAACCGGCCAGGAACGTTTGACCCCAAAAAGTGCAACCCCTACCGTGGGATGACTCCTTGGATACCTGTTGCCGTATAACCTGTCGAGCGGGAGGTGGGGTGGAGGGCCGAGATCGATGCTGACGATGTTCTGATGGTTTCCCCGATTTGTTTTTGTTATCATGGATATAAGGTGATTGCCACTGACCTCGTATTCAAGTAATGAGCCCAGCAGCAACGTAAGGTATTCTCTCCGTTGGAGCTGAAACAAGCCACTTGCCAGTGCGAGTCGAAGATGGACGTCGGCTCAACTTGAAACGGCTGGGATAGCTGACGGTGTATGGGCGTTTTTCATCGTCCACAGGTGTCGCCGCAAGTTGGTTGCTTACAGCCGGAAAGCGGCCCCCCAGCCAATACAATTGAACTGCATTGGAAACTGCGAAGGGCATGGGGTCGACCAATCGGATACACTTGTCGCTGATATTGCTGCCATTGCTTTTTCAGTTGGAGTACAGGATGTCGTGTTTCCCTACTCTACAACGTCCGCATTAAATGCAGTTGTTCCTGAAATAGCTGTAGTGCCAGCCAGCAAGCCAACTCGTGAAGTACTTTTGCTGTGTCGCGACTCGCGTTTTTCAGGTTGTGAAGATGCTCCTGCTTATTTTCGTCATGTCTGCTTTCTACCCTTTCTACAAACCGGGCAACATTTTCTGCCCACCGGTGGTGCGCCGTGTTATAAGTGAAGACTGGAACGGTGAGCCGGCGAACAGCTGTATGGAACTTTAATCTCCCCCCTACTGCAGTGTTAATGGTTCTTTAGCTCAGACGTATAGTCGATCCGCCATTGGGGCGGAGGGGCCGGCCTTTTTCCCAGGTAGATATATACGTATCGGTGTGGCGCTGTGCTTTGTATGATTTTAGTGGTCGTGTGGTTATGTATCGTGCCTTCCACAACATATATTCTGCTCTCGACCGATTACTCGACATCCGGGGTTCAACACTACAAGCCAGGATACGTATATATGTTAGTACGTAAGGCGCGCATACGAGCTACTACTGCAGTAGGCATTGTTTGATGATCGCGCACTCCAATCTCGGCTGCTATTATTAGTGCGTTTGTTCGCCGAAGTTGACAAGAACGTTCCCGCTGTGTTCGTTTCTGCAGTAGTAGTAGATGTTTCGGTTTCAAACCTCGATTGACTGCAATGAGGTAGGCTTGGCTAGCGCGTACAACGCAGTTTCAATCGTGCTTGTGCAATCAACGATTTATGTCGGTTATGTGTAGAATATAATTGCTTGTCGATGTCGCTCGCGGGTTTGTTTGTGGATTTTGTGCAGCGCGCAGTCAACGATGGTCGGCTGGCCATCGACGTCCGTTCGTCTAAACTTCCCGAGACAACCGAAACTGGCATCGTCGAGGCTGGCTCGCCCTGCTGAGTGCTCGCCATGAAGCGGCTGTCGCTTCCCGCAGGAGGTCATGGTGGCGATGGACTATCTACTTCCGCTGGAAACGCGACGCTGATGACCCAACTACTAATTCTGGACGATGCATCCCTCGCGCACGGGGGACATGACGTAGAAGGCGGACAGGGGACCGAGGCGAACGACTCTGCCGTTTTAGAATTTTGGCATCTGCTGAAGAGGGTTGTTGAATATCCGGAAGAGGGCGTGTTCTTGAGCATTGTGGGGTCCTTGTAGCCCGAGAGTTTTCCCTGTAGTACGTTTGTTGTTGTTGTTGTTGTTGTTGTTACGTTTTGTTGTTTTGTTGTTGCTTTTGTCATTGTTCTCGCATAAGCTTGCATAAGTAACCAAGTCCTTGGTGACAGAGCATGCTCCAGTCACTCTGGACAGGAAGTAAATATATGTATGAAGCACATATATTTCCCTGTATAGCTTTGTACATATATATCTTTGAAATATATACATTATACGTATTTGGTATTGTAGCAGCAAGTGAACGCCTATTCACGTGCGTTTGGGGAGCCACAACTGGTCACGAACGCTCTGCTTCGTTCCTTCGGAGCTGCCCATTATACGATGTCGACTCGCCGTCGTTAAGTCCAAAAATAGCAGTTTGCTGCCGGGAAGCGCGGTGCCAGAGAGATACGTGTATGGGTTGTGGACGCGTTCGGATATCGGCTAAATAGTCATCGAGAGTGGCTTAAAGAGATAATGTATCTCCTTGGAGTTGCAGCACGAGCCTGTGATGTTTCCACATATCACGGTCCTTCGCGTATGTAAGCAGGCGGACGCAGATCTTGGGCCCAACGTCGACCCCCGCCATTCAGCAGCTTACCAGCGCCTCTTGCGTGCCTCCAGCAAGGACCGCTCATGTATATCATGTGTAGAGCGGCTGCTTTGTTTAAGGGGGGTGTACAGCAGTTACGTGTGAGGGGGAGCAGGGTGATACGACTCACGCCTCGCTCGATACATGTCACTGATGAGGCACTCATTACCCCTACCGGGAGCCCTGGTATTCGAACATGTGTGGAAGTGGAGTATGCCTTATTTTTGTTAGCGGTCAACAAGATCTGTCACACTTCTACGTTAACTATCGCAGATAATGAGTGGTTTACAATTGTAAGACATCTTGATCCCGTGGACGTTTGCTGTATTGTACGCACGCCCACATGTCCACCACAATGAATTGTTCGAAGAGAACTTCCCAAGGCGTCGAACTATCAGTGTGCACACAACTCCATCTTTCAGAGGGTGCCACCACCTCCGACAGATGGTCGTTGATGATATCGCGCGGGTGGACGTTACGGTGTGGTGCGACATAAGTCGGAACGCCTAATCAAGATGGAAATCCCGCAAAGCCGGCAAGGCCACTATTCGTAAACATATGATACCGCCGAAGGACACACCTCACCATACTGTTTGTCCCCCACCGTTTGTGTTGCAGCCCCGCGTTGAGAAATATTGGGAAAAAGTTCCCGACAACCGACGTAGGGTACTGTGACCGGTGCACCGGTATCTTAACCGTCGAGATTCACACTTACTTGCGATGCCAACTACCAAGAATATTCGAAGTACCTGCCGACGTTGCCAACCTTGTGCAATGTCGGCGACTATACGGACAGTCGACCGCCGAATTCCCCGATACCCCCATTTAAAACGTTCGGTTATGGCAAGACAAGTCTTCCGCCGCCCCTAAGCCCCACCGGCAAACGGCAACACATCACATGTTCCCGCTTACCCGGGCCACGGCGGGTACATCCTACACAGCGGAAGCCCCCCTTTTGAACACAAGGGTCTCCCCGGCCTAAAGCGAGGGTAGGCGGCAGAACTACGCTTGTTATCTAAACCATCTTAGAGCGACGTGCACCGCATACCTACAGGTCTCGTGAAGCATCACGTCCCCTCCTCGAGCGATAGCGGACTAAGGCATCGATTTTCTTTCACGGTATTACTAAAAGGGACGACGCGGCATATCGATATAACGGTCGGAGTTGCACGTTTCCGGGTCAAACGTTCCTGACTTGTTGAGCTCCTGAAGTGAGGAACTACCGGTTGGCATAATCATTTTACGAGTGCATTTTGGTCATGACTAGCGGATAGACATGTTGATCGGGTTGCACGAACGAAAATCTTAGAAGTGATATTTCGGCTGAGATATTGAGCTCATTATGTCGGGAGCTCAGGGGCTTATTGCTGCTACCCTATCGCGGGATGACTCTGATATTGTACGTAATCTTAATGTATAAAGTTGTAACATGTGGATCCAACGCGTTCCTGTTCGTTCTGAGGTCTTGTTCGGTATTTGGTGAAGAGTAAGTGCCGACCAGTTTCAGGAGCCCTGGCCGGGACGTGGGAATACGCCCAGAATAGTAGTGAGCTTGCCTCCATCTTACCAGCGCGTGTCGAAAGGCTTAGCTGTTAGTCTTCTATAGTGCAAACGGTCTGAAAATTGCATTATACGGCTGTACAGAGTGCTGAGATTGGCAAGTCGGTCTAGGCTGTGGTTTGATTCACGTTTGACACTCTCTTCCTTCAGGTATCTACATCATATGACATTATCCATGGTAACGCCATTGATTGCCATGGGTTTTCCGTTGGCACCATGGGCTTACCATTGGTCTCCCATGGAAACCCATGGGCCCTCGTGGCAATGCTGTTTGGGCTCCTGGCAATGCTCATGGTGTTGCCATGATGTTCCATGATATACCATGATGGCTAATGGCTTCCAATGAAAATTCCATGGCACGCCTAATGGCGCACGCCGTGCCATACGCGCTCCGGCGTTGTGCTTGTCTCCGGACATTTCACGGCACTGGCGTTGTTGCTAAAATGTACCAATCCTCAGCGTTGCAAAGAGCCATCGTCGGGACAAGCACGAGATCGTCAGCGAATATCGACATACTACGTCCATGGCATTGGCACGTTCGCCCGCAACAATGCCCCGGCGATTCATGCCATCTTCACGGGCGTTTATGTTTTTCCAAGCCAGTGCTATAGACCTCCATCGCTTCATGGCATTGCCACGGCCGCCCGTGGCGTCATCACGGTGGTTCATGCTGTTACCGGGACTAACGTGGCCGTCAATGGCATCGCTACAAAAAGCCATGGCATAGCCATGGATTTCCAAATCATTGCCGGGGGTTTTCCATGACACTGCCACGGCCTTTGCAACTTGCACGGACTTCAGTGGCATTGTAAACACTCAACTCCATGTCCCCCGGGCTTTAGAAAAACAACTCGAATCAAAACACTAAAACCGACCTTTTGCAGCCCCCCTGCTCGATACTCTTCACTTCCCCGCTCCACGAAAACCAAACACCCCGAAATACCCAACATCCTCGGGAAAACGATCAAACGAATGAAATCACCACAATTTTATCACGAAATTGCGGTGAAACCGAAACGTCTCCGTGTGCAACGCTTTGGTGAGAAAATCAGCATGCTGCTATTCCGACCGCACGTGGACGACCTTAAACTCCGCGATAGGAACACGCTCCCGAAGGAAGTGATGACGAACATCAGTGTGCTTGCTGTTGAAAGTAGTCGGAGGGTTGTTCGCCCAAAGGATCGCCCCCTTGTTATCCTTCTTTACCGTGGTACACCCAACATCGCGGTCGGCGAAAATAAAACTCCAGGCATACCGCATGAAAATCGGATCGCGGAAACCCGTGGCCATCGCTACGTACTCCGCCTCCGTAGAAGAAAGAGTAACACATTTCTGCGTCCTAGAGTAAAACGATACACAGGCACCAGCGCACATCTCGACTCCGCCAGAGACAGACCTCCGGTCACTGGCCTCGTCTGCATAGTCCGCTTCTACGTACAACTCCAGCCGAACTCCGCTAATTATACCTCTCTGGAACGTAATGCCGTAGGTGCTGGTAGACCTGAGGTACATCACGATGTGCAGCACTGCTGCCAATGCAATTGTTTTTACGCTGCAGAGTACCTTGTCACCGCTCGAACCGCATTGAAGAAGTCCGGGCGAGTTTGGTTCGCCAGGCACATCAAATGCCCAACGAACGACCGAAAAATCTCAGCAACGTCTGGCTCATTCTTGTCGAACCAATGGAGATTCAGGACAACCACCATGGTAATACGCTTGCCTCGAGTGACACCCAACTTCGAGACGGGACCCTCAGTGAAAACCTGCTGCGATATCGCCAATGTCCCTGCACCTCAGTCTCGAGACATCGCAACCTGCGTACCAGCGCAACTTCCCTAGGTTGTTGATTGGAACAAACTGGTTCAGGTCCTCACAAAACTTGTCACACCTGCTCTTGAGCCCCATCGCAAATATATCGTTCACATGTAGTACTACCATAATGGAAACGGCCCCCTCCTCTACCAAACGCATGACAGAGGCATCAGCTTCACACTGCTTAGACCGAGGACCCCTCATGCCGCGCAACACGGGATGGTGCCATTGTCACGATGCCTGCCTCAAGTCATACAGACTACCACACAACTTAACCACCTTGCCGGATATCGCCTCGCACCCCTTGGGCAGGCGCATGTATACGTCTTCACTTAGCTCGGACTCGACAAAGGCCTACTCGGCATCGAAATGTCTTAAATTCAACCCTAACTCACACGCGATAGCAGCCAGCAAACGAATTCTCGCGAAGGATGGGCACGGGGAAAAGGTCTCGAAAACGTCAACGTTTGCCCGTTGCCCACACCCGCTTCCTGCTAAACTGGCCTTTGCACGCACTGGTCTACCAAATTTGTTAACCTTCCAACAAAGAACACAGTTAGCTGAGATCACGTTGATGCGTGTTCTGTGCTACGTGCCACCGCCTTTTACGCCCACCATACCGCCGAAATCTCGCGCTCTCATCATACCACCGAATCTCTACTTCCATGGAATGCAGCCACAGATCGGAGTGATCGTCCTAGCATGTCTGGGGATATGTCTCGGGCGTCGCCAGCTTACTGTCAGGGCATGAAGGTAGATCACGTGGGGGCATATACGGTAGGGAGTGGTCAGCAATGTCCAGTCGTCGTCCTCTCGCACGGCTAGCATAAAAACGAGTCCATGACGCTGGCCCAGACCCCCATTGCTAACGTGACGCCGACCGCGTCACCGCCAACGATACCCGCTGCCACTGCTGATGCTGCTGCACCGACGATATGGCAGTGGGCGGGGGGGCTGTCACAGGCTCCAGTGACGCGCTGGTCACCGGCGCCTCCTGCCGCTGTGAAACGGACGGCGCAGGCGATCGAAGCTCCGGTGATGCACAGACCACCGGCGTCTCCGGCCGATACGACACGGACGGCGCAGGCAGCGGCTGCGCCAGCGGTGTACAGGCCACCGGCGCCAACCGCCATTGCGACGCAGATGACGCCGTGGACAGACGCCGGGCAGAAGTGCCGGCGAGGCGCCGGTCACTTGCGGCGCTTGCTGGCACCTCACCTCGAAACCCTGCGGCACTTCTGGTTACTGGGCTGGGGCACTGACCCCTTCCCTTTTCACCGGCGGCGATGGCGCAGTCATCGCGGCACCTCCGCTGCCCGGAGTCCACTTTCCCCACGGAAGGCACACGCCGGTAGCCCCACGTCACATCGGTCGAGTAACTGGCGGCGCCTAATCACGACAACATGATCTTGCAGCAGTTCGATGCGTGGTTGTTGCCGGAGCTCAGGTAGAAGCAAAACCCGCCTTCTGGCTCCGACTTGGCCGCCCTGTTGACCTTGTGGTGCCCCGGCCTCATGTACGGGAGCACGGAGCCCTAGTAAAGCCTCCCGTTGAACTTCTCGAAAGAGTACATCTTGCCAGGCTTCTCATCCACTCGCACGATGATGTTGAGCGCGTCGCACATCCACGTCCAAGCATCCCGCCACGTACCCCCAAAGGCGAGCGCCCTGGCCGGAAACTCTACGCCATCGAACAACCTCTGGAACTCTAGAAACGCTGCGATCCCCGCTTCGGCAACAAGAGAGAGCTTCCGCTCCACACGTCCGTTGAGCTTCGGGCGGTCGACGGACGTGTACTCGCGGTGGATGTTGTTGTCGGACATCAGCGTCTGGAATTCCTTGTTGGTAATATCGAGGCCGTTGTCCGTACGGTGGCATACTGGCTTCCCGTGGGCGTTGACGGCCGCAAATCCAGATCGTTAACATCCATCGAGAGTTGCTTGTCACGCCTCAAAACTGCTGCAGCAATGGCGGGGGGGTTCTCGTGTCTCACTACCGTAGTTTGGAGTCGACGTAGTTACGGAACTCGTCTTTACGGAAAAGCACACGTCCATCAAGCGTATGCGCGCTTGTGCTGTCAGGCGTGATTACCTGCTCCTCCTGAATGACGTTGAAAGAACACAGACCGAAAGGAGCCTCGGGCACAAACGCTACGTTCTTAAGGGTCACCTTTACATCCTCGGCACACATGAATGTGACCAAAATATTATACAGCCACTTTCTTGCCGTCGTCGATTATACGAAATGTCTCATCAAGGCCAGGGGGCCTCTTGCTGTAGAAAAATGCGGGGTCACCAATACCGTGGATAGATGGAGCACTATCATCAATCTGAATCTTGCTCTCAGGACTTTTAGTCGTTAAAATATCACTCCAAAAAGAAAGCTCATACCACTTGGCTTACGACGCTTAATGCAACACAAAGAGGGCGGGCCCCTGCACCGGTTCACTGATGCTCTCTGACGGTTGGCGGTGCCAACGGGCGAGGAAAGCGGTCCACCCGCGTAAGCTCCTTCACCCGCTCTGGCTGTCTCAGGGCTTTGCCGCCACCGCGAGCTCGACTGCCCTCGAATCACTAGCCGCCCTCGTCGCGCTGTTGTTCGGCAATGCCCTGACCGTCCCCGTCCCATGACTGTACTCCGCCGCCCTTACCGCCCCCGTCCCATGATAGTACGACGCTGCCGCCACCGCCCTCGTTCTATGATTGTACTCCGCCGCTCACACCGCCCCCGCCCCATGACCGTACTCTGTCGCCCACACCGCCCTCGCCTTATGAATCCACTCCGCCGCCCACACTGCCCCCGTCCCATGACTGTACTCCCCCGCCCACACCACTCTCGCCCCATGGCTGTACTCCGCCTTCCCCACCGCCCCCGCCCCAAGACTGTACTCGGCCGCCCACGCCGACTCCGTCCCATCACCGTACTCCGCCGCCCCCACCGCCCCCGTCCTATAACTATACCCCGGTGGTGATGACGTTGGCGTGCATGCGGATGGGTGGGGTAACGCGGCACTGCCTAGCCATGCGGCCGTAAGTTCCACAAATACTGCATGCCCCCGCAAAGGAGTTCGGCGCGCTAATCATTCCGGCCTTGTGTCCCAGGGCACCACACCGCTCGCACTTGTAGGCTTCTCTCATCGACGCTCCTGGTGGTGGGGGAGACTCCGGCTAGTACATTTTGTCCACCGGCTGCGATTCCTTTCTACTGTGTTTAATTAATATGTCTCAACCTGCTCTAATTCCGTTCAAAACAGGCGACCTACATTATCTTAGATACATACTTGCTTCAACGTGGCCCTGCCGCCGTGGAGGCAGGAGAGCCGCTCAATCCCTAGCAAACCTTTATAGCGGGGACCGGGGACAGAATTTCGCTGTATCACCCCCGCCCCTCCCGGAGGGCACAACTGTGAATACTTTGACGTGAGGGAAAATAACGCTTGCTCCTCTGGCAGTGAGATGACCTGCATTTTTGTATTTCCGCCAAATATTATCACATACTCGTACGAGTATGATGCATACCCCTGCCATCATATATTACTGTCTATATGATGGTACGAGGTATGATATAATGACGACGACGATAAGTCATCATTCCCACGCTGTATAGCTCAGAGCATATGTATGCGCTATGCTCGCAGGTGTAAGCCGTTGTATTTTCGAGACAGCACATAGCTGGTGCTACTGTTGTTGATGTAGACTACGCCACGACGAGGAGAGTGTTGCTCGTTATAACCCCCCACATTCCCCCCTCGCCCCCCCCTCTTTTCCCTCTTTCTATCGTTCCCAAAAGTAGTAGGAAGTGGATCAACTCGTCGGGGTATCGTTTTGGTCGACGCCCTTCCCTCCCCTGTAGGCCCCCCTACACACTGGAGTCACCCCACGGTAGGGGTTGCCTTTTTTGGGGTCAAACGTTCCTGACCGGTTGAACGCCTGAAGTAAGGAACTACTGGTTTGTATGATCATTTTGCGAGTGCATTCGTTTTAGGACTGGCGAATAGAAAGGATGATCTGGTGGCGCGAACGAAAATCTTGGAAATCATGTTTCGGGTGAGATATTGAGCTCCTCATGTCAGGATCTTAGGAACTTATTGCTGTACCCCAATCGTGGGATGACTCACTGCGTGCCTCTTCGGGGAGGACAGCGCCCTCTCCTCCCCGGAAATCCACACGAGGACCCCTGTGTCGGCTGGCCCCGTGGTCCTAACAGAGCCACAGTTCGACGTCAGTCATCGTATATTTTACAGCAGCACCGGCCCACCTGTGATCAGATGCCGATATATTGTTTTTTCCTGTTTATGAAAGGATCTGCCCTACCCACTCTGCGGTCTTAACGTTGCAGGCTTTCTTATTTCTCCGTATTTGTGTGGCCATGCTTGTGGAGGGTTTATTTCTTATGAGAAGGCCGAAAGGAATATGGTCTGCCAGCAAGAAGCACCATCGTAATCTGAGCAATGTTAAAGTCCACACTTCGGACAGACCACGATCTACAATTGGTAGATCGTCAACAGCAGTTGATCATGTGCATCTATCTGTTGTTGTGAGATGTTGTGCGGGATCTGTATTTTATAGAGACTGCGGACCAAACCCAGAGGGACTATTTCCTAGATGAAGCAGATTATATCATACATCATAGGGCTCGCACCCGGCGTGATGAGCTACACCACATGGTTGCCGCCCCCGACACTGGTTGGGTGGGTAGTTTCATCTGCTGTGTTGCCAGTAACAGTTCTGACTGTCTGTGCTGCTTTGCTTTCCTTTTTGCCGCGTCGTCTTGTTTCCTTTAACATTTTTGTTCCTCTTTGCGTACCTCTTCCCATCCCTCTGCAGGACCTGCGTTCTTTCTGTTCTTCATGTTTCCCTGTTTCTTTTTAATTATTCGTCTTTTCTCTTTTGTTTTCTTACTCATCGTTTGTTGTTTCTTTGCAAATAGCCTGGTGTGCAGGGTTACATATATTTTGCCCTCGTCGTATCCAATACGGTTGACATTGCATGACCAAATCACCCTGCTGTAATTGCAATGTGTACCCGTGTCTTGTAGTTTGTGACCGGAGAGCTCGTCTCGCTAGGAGGTATCATCGGCACGGATACTGGTTGTGCGGGATGTAGTTGAGTAGAAATATCAGTTTAATGCGAAGAGCACACACACGCAGTAGTATCATAACTTCCCTGGAGTGTCTGCACTCTTAATATATCATCGATTAGTCTAGAGATCGATCAGTGATCTGGCCGACCTGTGGAAACATCAGACCTGAGCAATGTTTCAAGCGTTATTGTGACATAATCCTTGAGCACAACTTATGTATTTATACAGTAGTCAATCCGCCTAATAAATCCCAAACAGAACCCCGCACAAAGGTACATGTTTCTATCGTTGGGTCAGGGTTTTCAAACCGCCCAATACAACATTAAAATTTAAAACGTATATCGCCAGGTGCAGATGATGACACATTTGTTTTGTTTCTCAAATTAGTTTTGAATACATTTATCCAACAAACATGAAAACTGCTGCCGCTGCTGCTCAAACAAGTAGCCAGTGTTGTTGCACCACCGCAGAAACCACATTCGAAGCCAAGAAATGACACACTAACTAGGGAGCTTCACATAAATCCAATAAAATGACGTGTTCTAGGAATATATATGAACCCCCTGCCCCCCCCATAAAAATATTTTGCATTTTCGTTTGAAACATTTGTCCCCCCCCCCACTCCTCCCACAACATTTCCAAGCCATCATCCCATCCTCCCCAACTAAACTCTACTCAAGCATCCCAAACCCACCACCACTACTATGCCTGGAAACGGAGGATTCAAGACCATGGCGGACTGCACCACCTGCGGTAAGTCTTGTCAACACGGGGCGGTGGGCAGCGGGCGCTCGAGTCGACCGATCATTGCGCGTGGGATACCATCACGGTCACATCGGTATATCTCTTGCTATCTACCGCTATGGACGAAGACATACTATCCGTTTTTATTTGATACCATGTTAATAGCCTATATTTCATACCACCAATATGGAAAGTATATTACATCCAAGCTTTTCCTTCATTCCTATGTGGTATATACTTCGTACAAGGTACCATTTTTGGTTCTCATTTTGGGTGGCAACTTGCGAGGTTGATGTTTGACGCTGATGATGCGGGTCCCGCTACGTCCACCCTCGTCGCGCCCTCACCCCCCGACACCCAAGAAATCAGCCCAACATGCCAGGCTCTCCCGAAAAGTGGCGATCCCACTCATGGCGGGGCGAGGGAGGGAAGAATATCGCAATGCTGTTGTTGAAGTTTCGCTATTGTGTATGACGCACCAGCCCTATGATACCGACTTGGTTGTTGTGCACTCGTAC